>JAYGXS010001239.1:0-15089 GCA_036362985.1 Ligula intestinalis
CGCTCCACAGTTGTAGCTGATGACCAAAAAGGGCAAATGCCCCCCCCCTCCCCGAAAAAACTGTCTTCTTTTCAATTGGTAGTTTATACAAATGCGGAAAATTTTGCCTTATAAAACACTGGGCCAATGCTATTATACTCTTGGCCATATCTAATGAAACCCATGGAAGCGACAATCTTCTGTCACCAGAGTTTATGCATTTCAGTTTAAAGGGCGACCGGTGGAGGTCAAACGCCACCCGAACAAACGCGAAGGTACTGACGCGTGAATATATCTGGGTTTGAGTGGAGAAATTGTTTTTTAGCCAGGCGTCATCATTTAGTCATACCGAAACACAGTTGGTGCACAGATCGAGGCTAAAACCTCCGATCGGTTTAAAAGAAGTCCGACACACTACCTACTGAGCCATTATAAATAAGTTTTATCCGATCCCACGGTTGTAGGACTTTCGACTCGAACCCGTGTTCTTTGGCCTCATTACTTCCAACAATCTGTCGTTGAGCTCCCGGCAAAGTCTCCTGCCGGCTACTTAAACTAGGTTCTCGTGTGCGAATGAGTGAGTCTTGTCTGAGCGGGCCTCCAAGGAGAACGATCTTTCAGTATATTTGCTATCACAAGAAATTTTAACCGAAATCCTAGAACGTATTTTTGTTCAGAAAAAAAAACTGGGAAAACTATCTTGTAGGGCCATCTAAATATCTAGTCATCCACCCAACTGTCTTTCGAAATTGGTGGTTAAATACTTATAGCGTAGTGAATGACTATAAATGAATGTTTATTTGTGTTGTAAGTGGTCAAAGAATATTCAATTAAAGCCACACATAGACGTTTTAATGAGCTAAATAGAATGGACTCCGTCAACACAAAATCCTGTTGCTGACCCAACTGATGCCTGTTGATCAAACTTCTACCTTATGTTGGCAGAATTTAACAAAAAACGAAAGTCAGGCTACTGCAAATAAAAAAGTCAAATGGGACCTCTATCATGAATGTTTACGAAAACAACTTCACTTTCAAATGGTTAACGATGAAGAACGTAAGGAAGGGTTGAAAATCTGATCCTTACTGTAGAGCAGAATGCCGTTCGATATGAGCATATAAATTGCCGTAAGTATGAGCACCAGAGTAAGAAGCTGCCAACGACGAGGTTTCTGAAAGCATTCCGTCAGTGTCAGAGTCTCCTCTGGCTTCTGCTGTTCCTCGGCCTCCATATAGGCTGCGTAATCCATTTTCACATTAATCAGAAAGTCCAGAACCTCGGGGTCCGTTCTACGGGGAAACAAAGCAGGGTAGTTGATGGTACAGAGGTAACCACAAGACAAAGCTATATATAGATCTTGAATTAAGAAGGAAAAAGTGCTTCTTTGGGATACTTCAAGTTATCTTGGGATGATCTAATAGCAAAATGAACGGATGAGTGTCCCCTCTAATAGATCGGTGTACGTGTATCTGCTACTGCATATCCCCGATCTAATACCGGCAAGACTGCGAGCTTGTAGCTCAATGGGTAGCACGTTTGCCTATGACCGGATAGACGCGGGGTCGAAACTCGAGTGTGGCAACAATTTCAGCGGCAACATTGGATTTGGGAATCACTAACTGAAACTGGCTGATGAGCCAGAAATGGCCAATCTAATGTCCCATGTCTTTGTCGGTAATGTCCTTGTGCTTATATCCTAACCGCCTCACTGTAGAGGCTTGAATGAGAGCTGTAATGGCAACTTGGCCGGACGATTGTGTCTCCTAATAGCTCGTTGTACGCGTATCTGCTACTATATATACAGTTTCACGAGTGCTGCAAGAAACCTCGGCGAGACACATGCCTGAGCTTTTAGCTAGTATCTAAGCAAGAAGTACGGTATAACATCATTAATACCCTATAGAATTCACACTACTCATGGTGCTCCTCGTTTTTAGAATGGACATTTCCATGGTAAGTCCATGGTAGTTGATTGTCTTCGCCTAAAATGTTAATCAAAATCTGGGGTCTGGACCTTAAAATGCATGTCTTATCCACCTACATCCACATCATGCATCTAATAATTTCCACGATTATTTCCTTGAACTTCTATGCACATATATATATATATACATATATATATATATATGGAACAAAGGTGCTCATCCGATCTATCTGGTAAGGGCACATATTTGTCCCGGAAGTGCCTTGAAGCTCGTACTTGAGCGATATCAGGCTTGTCGCTTAGCGAGCTCAGAATATGATGGAGCGGATCCGACAAAGACAAGGGAGACCGGAATGGCCATTTCTGCCTTGTTAGCCGTCATCAGCCAGTCATACCCAATCTCAGGAGTCGGAACCCCCGAGATTCGAACCCGGGACCTTTGGTCATTGGGTTTACCACCCTACCTCGGCACCACGGGCTCGTTGCTTCGTTGCTCAAGTAAGAGCCTCAAGGCATTTCCGGGACAAGTATGTGGTCTTACCAGATAGATCGGATGAGCACCTTTGTTCCATCATATCTCCGATCACAACCGACAAAGCAACGAGCCCGTGGTGCAGAGGTAGGGTGGTAAACCCAATGACCAAAGGTCCCGGGTTCGAATGTCAGGGGGTTCCGACCCCTGAGATTGAGTATGACTGACTGATGACGGCTAACAAGCCAGAAATGGCCATTCCGGTCTCCCTTGTCTTTGTCGGATCCACTCATTATATATATATATGTATATATATATATGAGTATTGCCGGCAAAGAAAAGAGACACTGAAATGGCAATTTCTGGCTCATAAGCCGTCATCAGCGAGTCATATCCAGACCCACGTAGTACACCCGCCGAGGCTCAAATCTGTGACGTTTTGCTCCAAGGTCGGCAAGGAACTATCGTGGGGTCCCGACAGTGCGCGCGAAGCGCGCTCCACTCCAATGCGACCACCTGGTTTTAGGAGGTAGAATGGGTGGGGCATATTGGGGGACAAAGCAGAGCGCAGTAACAATGTAAATTAAGAAAGTTACGCGTGTAAGTTGGGGGGTGTTCTCTGACCTTGGGCGAGGTCACTGCGGTACATTTTAAGATCATCACTAACCCCTGCTGGACCAACGGTGAGCGCGTGTATGTTGGAGGGTGTTTGCTGACATTGGGAGAGGTTGTAGTGGTCTCCCCACTCTCGGCCACCAGACCTCACTTAGGACCAAGGCGCTCCAGCGGAATGACGTGTGCTCCGGAGTCCACCTTCTTTCCATCTATTCTTCGTTCCCTTGTGTACATAATAAACTGTTCCTCATATTCTGGCCTCGACTGACTTCTCCTCGCCTAAGTAACCATGGTCTGATGATAGCAGTTGCTAGGGTTTAACTTGCTTAACCCCCGGCGATAAGGTTACTCGGGTACATTTTTTAATAGCATCACCAACCTCAACTGGATTAACGACGGGCGAGTGAAAAAATGGGAAAGATTGTTGAAAAATCACCCTACTTAAAATTAGTAAGTAAGCTGTTACTCAACATGTTGGCCTTCCAAGCACCCCTCCATAGTTGCCTGGCCCGAAGTCCACACTTCTAAGCTTTGAGCCATGGGCTCGTTTGCTTGCCGGTTTAGGCCAGGAACATTGGCATTCGTTTATGAACGCTCAATAATTACTAACGGGACTCACTGGTCCAGCTATGTCTTGGAGCTTAAGCATGAACTTCCCGCATCTCCCCCCCCCCCTCCCCAAACAGCCACACAGAGGCAGTGTAGGAAGGTGAACATTGCTGGCAAAGACGTGGGAGACACCAGAATGGCCGTTTCTGGCGCAATAGCCCTTATCAGCCATTGTGCGGCTGCCGAGGGGGTTTGCCAGTGAGTCTAATGTCAGAGCGGGATGAGGGAGTTTCGTTAGCGATCAGAAGAAGGTTCCAGAAAGCATGACAAGGTATTTGTTTCCTCCTGTTTCAGCTGGGATAAGTACCACTTCTGTGCGCCTAGAAACAGTATCTGCAAACCGTCGAACAGCTGGAGTCCGCCTGATTCATTGGAAGTGAGCTGATGCCCCCCGTACAGGCACACAGTGCATAAAGATTTGGAGGTACTACTTTTCGGATGCATTACCATATTTTCCTGCACCTTCAGCTGCTAAGTGTGAATCTTAAACTCGCCTGCGCTCAGTGGTGCTTCCCAAGAGACTCTATAAAGTAATGATATGAATCAAATTTTTATTGAGAGCGAATTCATGAGATGAATGGGCTTTTGCTTACGACAGCCGGTGTTGCAGTTCTTGTCTACGAGCGTGTACAACTCGCCTAAATGATGTCCTAGTCTAATCGGGCACCTGTCAGACTATGTTAACCATTGTAACATTCTAGTGCGACAATCTCATTCCGCACATTTCCCTTCGTCTGACGACGGCTTGAAAATTCACGCGCACAACTTGATTTGCCACAGACCTTCTTCCTTTGCACAGTTTTATAGGTTTATCAAAAAAATATCGGAATTAAGGAGGCTATGACTACTAAACCGAAGCAGATACCATTTTAGTCTCAATGCATATACTTCTCCGTCTACCTCCGCAATCCACTGCTTGATCCGTAGGGAGAGGGTGGAGAGAACGGATTTGATCAATTCATTTGACAAAATTATGGAAAAACGCGTTGGTCTCGGTATGATTCGAAGCCCTGCCAGCAGGAGGGAAGTACAGCCGACGTTCTAGCCAACGGGGCATCCACCACGAGCCACACCACACTTGGTTCAACTTATCCGCTCAGTCTACTGCAATGTATGGAATCCACCAATTCTGGTACAGTAAGCTCACTGAAGAAGTAGGATTTCCTCAGCAATTAATATAGAATCCACCAGAGGACTCATAGTGGTCTCTGCCATCCGACGCCCTCCATTGGTTTGTCCGGCATCATTGTTCAAGGCCAGCTGCCTCAAGGTCCTCCAATATCTCATTCAGCGCTTCCAGTCACGCTGACCTGCAGAGACTTGACCTACTTCCACTCGGACATATGCACGTGCGTCTAGGTTCTCGCGGTTGCCCAAGCACCACTCGGACTACGAGGCACCCACCAGCGGCCGCCATTTTAATCACGCTTGTCTCAACTTACTCGGTCAGTCTACTGCGACGTATGAAATCCACCAAATCTGATACAGTAAGCTGACTGCCCAAACAAGATTTTCTAAGCAATTAATGTAGAATCCGCCGGATGCCTAACAGGCACACCTGATTCTTAGCGTGTTTGGGCAGTCCGACTGCCGTCCGTTGGATTTTAGATTGATTGCTGTTGTTATTCTTGTTGTTGCATTAGAAGTAATTGGAAAAGAGAGAGTGAGAGAGAGAATGCAACGCTGTGCATAATAAAAGGCACAAACCTCTGAAGTACTCGTGGACATATGCATGGTTGCAGACTTCAGAAAGAGCCTCTCACCAGCGCTCTTAAATCACAGTTGAACATTCGAAAGTTTCCAATGTATTACCGGCAAACCTTAGGACTGCAGGATATGCGTATTTCAAGCTCATTAGCTTTCGTCAGCTGCAGTTACCCGACTCCAGTATAGCCACAGAAACTGCAACTACCCTCGAGTTTCGAACCCGTGACCAGTGAACTAAAGACGAACGTCCTATCCACTGCGCCATCGGGTCGACGTCTTGCCGGTTGTCGAAAGTTTGTTTCGACATTGGAATCTCAACGTTTTATGAACATTCAGCGACGATCTCGCACGTACTCTAAAATGGCTACTCATTTTATATAGGTAGGCTTGTCATATTAGGCTTAAGTTTCTGCCCGAATTTAAGGGATAGATTAAAGTTAAGGTTGAGAAAGAGATCAGGGCACCGGTTATGGTCAGAGTTAGTGCCAAGTTTAAGTTTGCCTGCCGTAAACCGTGTTACACGCCCCTACTTGGTAAATTTCACAAGCACATCTGTTCCAGTAACACTCTGGATTGAGAAATCAAACTTACGCTAAAAATTCAAGTCGTCTCAATGCCTTTCACAGACTCCGTTGATAGCTTCATTTATCTGCTCTACCGATAAACAAATAGTATTACCTTTTCGGATTAACGGGAGTCCCTATGCTCTACTATCTCTGTAAACTTGTAACTTAGATCTTTGTCGAAAACCCTTTGAGGATACGAGCAAATCACTATTCCTTACTAGCCATCCTATTACCTATCAAGGCAACGCTTCCTTATAAGTGATGCCACAGTGTAATACGGGACTGGTGATAAAGGGAGGTAAATGAGCGCGTCAAATCAGGGGAAATAATAATACATATAAAGGTAGAGCGTTTAAAGGTAAAAATACCAGGGATATTTGTTTCAATAACCAAATTTTTGGCGCGCGATAAAATGCAACCAATGGGAAGCACGAATTCCGCCTGTAACGGCATCACTTTTTAATCTGAGGTGAATGATTAAGCAGGAAGCTACCTAAGGACGAACAGCATAAGTGTTTTTTGTCGTTCTACAAATGTAGGCGACGTTGCGAAGACATTCGAAGTGAATATTCTTCTATCCGAAACCCGGGACTGAACCCTCTCCCCTTTATCGTCCTTCAACTTGACGTTTTATTCCATATTAGTGTATCTTGTTTCATCCCCATCCCTGTTTTCGTCCTACATTTTGTGTTACATTCGGAGTATAATCCCCCTACCCTCATTAAGTTCTCGTAGTGTTGAACTCATCTACTAACTGTACAAAAATATAAGTACCCCGACCGAGAAAGTTAATGAGGTTCCCCAGATGATTCTATAGTCATAAACCAAGCCGCTGATACGAAGCTACAAGATCCCTCCTCTATTGAAGGTCACAAAGTAGGAAACAGGCAGTCTCCTACAAGCTCACGTTCCTCTCAGGACCGTTTAGGCCAGTGAAACAGTCACCCCTTACTCATCCCATCATCAAAATCATTTGAACAAGTCAAAACCTCACGCCAATCACCGCATTCCTTTGAACCACAGGTGGCTGCGAGAAACAAAAAGGTCGATACGAGGGCCGTCGCTTTCTCGGCCCTCAGCATAACCACTTTGTAGCGAGCGAGCGAGCGCACGTCTGCGTGTGTTCTAGCTACGCATATGCAAGTGGGATAGGAAGGGGCTAAAGTTGTGGAGGGGAATTTGGCACAGTGGAGTCCATCAACCTTCACTAACTACCATCACTCGACCAGCTGGCCGTATCTGCCAAAAAAACACACAACTAATAGAACATAAAAAAAGCCGCAGGACGATAGGGATTTCCGCATGTGTGTGTGCGTTGTGCAACGGATTGGTAATTACTGAATATTTACACCAGAAAATTGGCTTACTACAACGAAATAAGTAGTCAGTAATGCATGGCAAAATACGCAGTGTTACATATGAGGAATAGTTACCACTACTATCAGATACTCACCCCTTAGGTTCATGATCGAGCACAAAAAGCATGTGAATTACGCTTGCTGGTATGTAAAATTTGGCCAGAGCGCTCCAGGCTTGCATGAGGGACGGTCCCACCGCATCCGCGCCCGGTGGTATAACGTGCGTATGCGGCAGGAAGTCGTTGCTTTTGCGAAAGAAGAAGAGAAAGTCTATAATCTTCTGCAGTACATAGGTCTGAAACCAGCCATCATCTCTAAAAAGTGAATACGCGATGAAGCAGAAGTAGATCTGCCAGCATAGGGTGGGTATCAGCCTCCTGTTAAGCCTTTGGAGTTTTTTCTCGTGGACCCTACGCAACAGACGCTCAGGTGGGCGCTTTACGAACTTCTGTTTCAGCAGTCTGACAAGTTTGCGTGCTGATCGTGCACCTCTTTGCGCGCCAGCGTCCAGGTAGATTTGGTGGACGTAACTGTTGGGAAAACCGATATCCAACTGGCCCATGCTGAAGGACTTCCGCAGGCAGTAGCGTTCGTGTCTCTGACTGTATCTGCCCAAACTGCGTCTCTGGTAGACGGAGGGCACGTAGCTGGCCCGGGGCATCAACTGGGGCACGGACGGACGCCAGGTCAGGGAGTCGTCCGTGAATGCGCTCAGACTGCGAAAACGGGCTGAGCCCATCGAGGTCGCCCGTGTACTTCTGCGAGGAACTGTTACGGAGGTCATTTTGAGTAAATTTGGTTGGGTTCGCAGTAGCTAGAAGTCCGTGCGTAAGGAAGACTCGCGCACGTACATGCACGTGCACACACTCTGCTTAAAAATCGATAAATTTAAAAATGGCGGCCACGCGCGTGAGGGCGAAAGCAGCTGGACATCGAGCGCTTATTGGCAAGTACGTATTTTTTGCAATGTAAGTTGTCTATACTTTGTCACGAATTTACCGACAGTGTCCAATGTTCCCACTCCAGTTCAAGGATCAAGTTTCATGGTCAGATTGTAAACTTATTTATCTTATCCATTGACGTTTAAGAAACATTTAGACCAATCCCGTGACTCCATTCATTCTGAATCTATAGCCTTAAATTGCAATTAATGGATCTGCGAATATTTTGACGTGATCGGGTACGCCCTCGACTAAAATATCGTGTATGCGTTCTTGCTATGAGCTGCCTTTTCTCCTAGGGAGGGAGAGACATAATTAGTATATGTCTAGGTAACCGTTTTTGCTCAATAAATGACACATAACGAAGAAAAAGCAACAAAGCGAGATATTCTGGAGGCCTAGCGAGCAGGGAAACTCACTTATTAAAGTCGCCTTGATTATAATTTAAGCCATACAGTTAACTGCAAGCCTAGCGAAGTAAAACAGAGCTAATGGACATGGATGAGGTAAGGTAAAGGGTCATGATAAAATTTCGAAGGTTGAAGATCGCAGAATATTCAGAGGCAATGGTTTGCAAGATATCCACATCTGTTGTGGAGACAGGTTGGCTTTCAACTTCTCTAGTTCCGTTTCTTCACACGTGAGGTAGCGTGCTAGGAATGGGAGTACAGAGTGCTGATATACCGATGTACGGCAAGACATGATGCAAGTTCCGGCACATAGTACGGTAAGCCTTCGCAAGGCAAGGCTACCAAGGCAAGGCTAGGTTAACAACATCCTACAACTATTTGCATAGGTCCCGTTTAGAACGTCTTATATAAGCTGCCACCGAGTAGCGCAAGATTCGAGATGTTCGTGCTCGAGCAAGAACTCGGAATGAGGTTATAGGGTCTACAGAATGACCCGTGTCCAGCAAGTGTTCTGTAATAGAGGAGCGAGGGGATTGGTTTTCTTGCTTGAATAACTAACTAGGCAGGTGCTCCTTGGCTCTGGCTGCCAATTGCATTTGCGTTCGTCCTATGTACTTGCTTCCGCAAGTGCATGTGAATTCATAAACGCAGTTGGAGGTGGCGTGCAAAGGTAAGGCATCCTTAACACAAGGAATGGGCAAGGGCTTCGTCGGAGAGCAGAATATGCGTTCAGCGGCGTAATAGGTTCTTTCTTTAGCCTTGAGTAGGCGCCTCTTAATAGTGTTTAAGATGTTATCACCCTTGCAGGGCAAGGATACAAATACTGGCTTAGGAGCTGAATGTTCGTTCATTTTGGGTCACAAAAATGACAGCCTAATTCTGCGTCGAAAATATCCTTGGAACAGATCTTTCTAGTCCTCTAGAAAAGGTTACATACCAAGTTACGTTTCCATTGAATGGAAACAAAACTTACATAATGTAAATACTGACCTTTCCAGGTATTCTTGTGGTAGACCCTCCGTGAAATGGAGCCATCTGTCAGTCTGGACAAGTGGACGTCGAGGAAAGACAGTTGGTTATCTCGTTCTGGTTCCGTAGTAAATTAATCTTTGGATGCAACTTGTTTATTGAGGACAAGAGTTCCTCATCTTCTTTCAGTTTCCCCACAATTGTGAAAACATCGTCTACATATCGTCTGTAGAGTGTTGTCGTTAAAACTCAAGGGTTTCCCTTGTTCCTCCATTACGGGTCATTCTGTAGACCTTATAACCTCATTCCTAGTTCTTGTTCGAGCACGAACATCTCGGATCTTGCGCTACTTGGTTGCAGCTTATATAAGACGTTCTAAACGGGACTTATGCAAACAGTTGGAGCATGTGGTTAACCTGGCCTTGCCTTGGTAACAACAGGCTCCCAGATTTGCACATTCCCCTGACCCTTTTTTCCCGCAACCCATTTTTTCCCCTGTTTCCCCCTCCACATTGTTTTAACTTTCCTTCTTTACTAATTAGCCTTAGTGACTATGACCTGTGACCTTTCTGTACCAATTCAGTTTCGTACTTTTCTCATTCATTACCCTTCGACGCATTTGAGTGGATGCAACTGACGAGCACTCCCGAAATGTTACGGATCCATTAAATTTTGCCTTAGTTACTATCTTCAAGTTCACACCAGGGAATTTATGCTTTAAACAGTTGAGTTAGAAGTATCCCTCCCAATTGACCTTGTCGTCATCCCTACACCTCTTGCTTCAAGGGAAGTCGGAGACCATTTGCAAAAGTGGAGAGAGGGAAATTAAACGGATGGGCAGTTAAGAGGGCGAACAGCGGCTTCGAGCAATCAGCTGCACCGATTTCAGACCCTGTGTCGCCGCTCCGCGCGCGAGAGTTAGAATCAACCGTACGCATCGAAGTCCCCACTAGTCCAGCATCGACGGGGAGGGGGGGCAGGATGGAAGCGGGGGAGCGTTGGCATTTGCCTGCCATCCCCCACTAAATCGTATCGTCTGCTCGCCCCCCCTCCCATCCTCCTTAACATGGGCAACACTGAACAACGTGAACCGCACGGCCTCGCGCAACGATCGTCTCGCTCCATTTGCGGTTCACTGGCGTTCTCTAGGGGCAGTGGCGAGAGAAATCGTTGTACGCACTTCCCCCCCCCCCCCCCCCCCCCCCCTGTTTCCCCCCGGGTCCGTTTTTGCCCGGGCCCCTCCCCCCGCCCCCCCCCCCCCCCTCAGCACACGCGACCTGACCAACCAGGCGTCGTCATGCCTCCCAAGGGGCGTTACTTACACAGTGTCCGCGAGGTAGACATAGTTACATGAGCTAGCCGCTGTAGACACTTTGGGACGGACATGCGCTCAACATCTTAAAAAGTTGGTCTCCGTCTCTTTATCCTGGCGCATGCGAGCTTCTTATGCGGCCGCCAATTAAGCCTCCTTACGTACAAGCCCTCAACACTGGTGTTGTTTACCCATGGGTATTTGGCTGGATGTGAGAAGGAAATTGGGGGCGAAAGAGGACGGGCCCCTATTGCAGCAAGCAAAGTAAAACGCCTGTTCAGTACTTGTTTATCCGGCTCGATGCAAGCCTCTGACGAGGTGATTCCGTTGCAAATGGCCCAAGGCAAGACTTCCAGCGAACACTCACAGGAAAAAGTAGCTTATGTAGGCCCACTCATACACCCTAGTCCCAGCATTCTGTCCGGCAAAAACGGTGGTTATAGAGTTTTGGGGGGTGGTAAAATAAGATAGGCAGAGAAGGAAATTTTAGGATTAACTGTTCAGTGAAAAAAATGTAGTCGAAGTGGGTTCCCGTGGCCGCTGGGAGTAAGTTGTTCCCCGCATGTAAATTGAAGGTGTGCGCGGCGTTTCACACCGCGGACTATACTATTCTAACTCTAGAGCGGTCAGTTGGACCTCAGGTAATTTGAAGTAGATGACCTCCTGACCACCATTTCAATTTTTTGGGAAATTCAAGAAACCTACAATTCGATAATCGGCTTTCTCTGCAATAAGTTAAACAATAATACAGACTTAGAACATTTACAGACATAAATAAATGGGCCTGCATGAGCTACTGTTGCCCACTCGCACTTGCGGTACACAGATTATAAGAAGAAGCACCCAGAGACAAGCCGACGGGAGCTGCAAGGAAACAATCCCAAAACTCCGAATACCTTAGTACGTCAACGACAATATTTAGCAGGTCAGTGGAAGAGAAAAGAGTGCTGGCTATTCAAATGGACTTAAAACGACAGTCTGCATGCTAGAATGCTTACTTCTAAATTAAAAATCGGCTATGCCGATTAATTTTGACGAGCTGTGTGCGTGTATACAGGGAGATGTAAGCCCCTCGGAAGCAAATAATCATTAGCAGAGAGGGCTTCTGTTTCCTTCTCATGTTTCTGATGATGAATCCGCGACGGATGTCGAAATGTCAGGCGAATAAACGTATTGTCCCAGCGATTGAATTTTTTCCTCACAAATAATCATTGCTGGTTGCTTTAACTGCCCCCCGCAGCTAGTTGGGTGTGCTAAATATTCTGGGGTTGATATCTATCAGCCGACCGGCTGCCGCCAGTCCATGTCCATTTAGGATACCCAACCAATCGTCACGTCCAGCTACATCTCTACGGGTAGGGATCAGAAGTTGGGAGAAAGTGCTCAATTCTGTGTTTTTGTTCAGAAGGACAGATGGGCAGGTAGTAGTGCCGGCAAATACAAGGGAGAATGGAATGGCCGTTTCTGGCTTATTAGCCGTCGTCAGTCAGCCAGTCATACCCAGACCCTAGTAGTGCCCCATTTCAGCCTCAAACGCGCGATCTTGTTCATCAGATTTAAACGCCCTCAGCATTGAGTTCGTTATCTAACCGGTTTAGGTCAGGGGCTATTGACACTCGTTGATGAACGTTCACCTGACCGCTAACGGGCCTCATCTCTCCCGCTCTGCTTTAGGTCTTGTCAGAGGTCCTGACAACCGTAGCACTTGAGTCTGGGTATGACTGACTGACTGACGACGGCTAATAAGCCAGAAATGGTCCTTCGAGTCTCCCTTGTCTTTGAAGGCAATGCGATTTGCCTATACTACCAGCCTTTACGGCTTATAAGGTCCCTGGCGAAGCCAAAGGCAGAGCGAAAATTCATCAACGAGGCTGATATCTATCAGAAAACCGGACGAGCGGAAGTCAGCCCAGTGTATTTTTCGACTGCGACCCTCCCTCAGTCTTGAAACTATTGACATTCCGCCCAATGAGGAATCCTCTTTCCGAAACCTTGGTGTTACTCTGGCATCCAATCTTACATTTGCTTTTCCTATAGAAGCCCTTTTATCCAAATCCATAAACTTTTATATTATATCCACCGCTTGCGTCCATATCGCACATCGGAAACCCTAATCTGGCGTTACAGCTGCCTGCATTCTTCCCCTCATTCTCTACTGCTCTCCGGTTATTTTTCCAGCTTTATTTAAAAAAGACCTGCTCATTCTTGAACGTATCCTCCGAATGCTCTTTTCAGCTGTCGGTGTTTCTGATGTCTTTTTTTGCTAACATTATAGTACAGCGCCACTTTAAAACAGTCAAGCATTTGCCAATACAACCGAACATTGCCTGATCGCATGCTTTGTCATGTTGGTCACCCGCTCCACTCTGAACTAGTGACTGCGAAGTCCTCCCATACAATGTGCCGACGCTTCTGTCATATGTCTTACCGTACACCGGCATATCAGCACTCTGTACTCCCATTCCTAGCACGCTACCTCCCGTGTGACGAAGTATAAATAGAGAAGTCGAAAGCCGACCTGTCTCCATAGTAGATGGATATCGTGTAAAAATTTAACTTGGAGTATTCTGTGCCCTTTTACCTTTGACCTTTTACCGTGACCCCTTATTTACCTTATCCTTTGCTCTCCATGAATGGAGCCATTTTTGCTGAAGCTAAAGGATATTCCATTCTAAATATAGCATTCCTCTCTCTCTCTTGCCACCGGTCTAGGTCCAGATAATCGCTACGTTAAGCTGCATCTCTATGGGTAGGACTCAGGTTTGGGGTGAATGAAGTCAATTTTGCCTGTTCGTTGAGAAAGACAGATCGCTTGTGCAGCAAGACCATACATCCCTTTGATTGTTGTTTCGGATTGTTGCTGCTTTTTTTGTCCGGCCGCTGCCTGTGCAAAGTAGGTGGAGTTGATTTATTCGACCAGATGTAACTGAGAGACGGCAACAAGTGTAGGTTAGGGGGTACGACTTCCTGGATTGCAACAGATTGAGAGAGAGAGAGAGAAGGAGGAGGAATGCTATATTTAGAATGGAAAATCCTAAACTTTCAGCAAAAATGGCCCCATTTACGGAGAGCAAAGCATAAGGTAAATAAGAGGTCATGGTAAAAGGTCACAGGTAAAGGGTCATGTATTACTCAAAATTAAAGTTTTACACAATATCCACATCTAATATGGAGACTGGTCAGCTTTCAACTTCTCAATTTCCGCTTCTTCACACATGAGGTAGTGTGCTAGGAATAGGGGTACAGAGTGCTGATATGCCGATGTACGGCAAGACATATGACGGAAGCCTCGGCGCATTTTACGCAGCCATTAGTTCAGAGTGGAGAGGGTGAATGACCTCATTAAGAATACGATCTGCAAATTGCTTGACCGTTTTAAAGTGGCGTTGTACGATAAGGTCAGCTTAAAAAACATAGGACACACCGGCAGCTGAAGAGAGCATTGGGAGGACACTTTTAAAAGTGACCAGGTCTTTTTAAGTAAAGCTAGAAAATGACTGTAGAGCAGTAAAGAATGAGGGGGAGAATACAGGCATCTACCAAACGCCAGATTAGGGCTTGTGGTGTGTGATATAAAGGCAAGCGGCGCAATTAATATGAAAGTTTATGGATTTTGATAAAAGCTCCTGATTAAAGTTCCTGATCAAGGCTCCTGATCAAGGCTCCTGACGTTGAGAAGTGGTTGGCCGGTGATGCCAGACAGGGAGTGAACTGTCACTGAGCGTCAACAACTTCCCTGCAGTAAGAAGAAGAAGAGAATCTTGCTTTATCTACGAAAAAAACATCATAAATTTTCAGCGAAAAAAAATGGCTCCATTCACGGAGGTGAAGTAATGAGTTATGGTAAGAGGTAAAAGAACATGTAATACTCACAAGTCAAGTTTTACACAATATCCACATCTAATATGGAGACTGGTCAGTTTTCAACTTCTCAATTTCCGCTTCTTCACACATGAGGTAGCGTGCTAGGGGTGGGAGTACAGAGGGCTGATATGCCGATGTACGGCAAGACATATGACGGAAGCCTCGGCGCATTGTACGCGGAGACTTCGCAGCCATTAGTTCAGAGTGGAGAGGGTGAGCAACCTCACTAAGGATGCGATCAGCAAATTGCTTAACCGTTTTAAAATGTCGTTGTACGATAAGGTAAGCTTAAAAAACACAGGAAACACCGGCAGCTGAAGAGAGCATTTGGAGGACACGTTTAAAAGTGACCAGGTCTTTTT
>JAYGXS010001240.1:0-15083 GCA_036362985.1 Ligula intestinalis
TCCCACCTGGACCCGGTATAAACCCAAGGTCCAGATGACCGGAAGTGGCAGCCGTTGGCAGCTGACTGGCACGGTGGGAACTCGTACCTAGGCGTGCCATTGAACCCCCTTGACTACGGACAAATGATAAGAATCGCGTACAACAGGGTGGGGGTGGGAGGCAGCGGGGATCCCAACTGAGCTGGAGAAGCAGCCATTGCAGCCAGGCTCTGCCTTAAGCGTAGAACCGAGTTGTCCTTTCCGTTGACAGTTTTCAGGGCACCGTGATAGTTTAGGGTAACTAGATTGTTGAGCACACCGTGGTTATTTCGCATACGTCAGGTTGTTTATAATGAGGAATTTGGGCTAATACAGTTGACCTCGCTCTCCCTCCCAGACCCTAGTCCGAGCCGGTCAGTCGTCTGAGCGTAGTGGTTAACAAAGCTTAGAAGTCCGCTTTCGTTTGATGCATACGCAACCTGCCCCCCCCCCACACACACACACACGACAGTTCCCCGTCGATTTCGACGATGGGCACCACGTGCTCCAACAAGCCACAGCAAACGCTGAAGCAAGCCGCAGCATACACAGAGGCAAGCTGGGCAAGCAACACGAAAGCGAAAGCAAGCAGGAGTAACGCAGAGAACTCGTGCGAGAGAAAACATGAGTTTAGGCAGACTTGCACAGAATCTACCCACTCGCTCGCCACTCCCACCTCCGTTTCCGGTGTAAAGACAAAGTCAATAAGACCGGGGATGAGGGAGGTTGTAGATGGCTGGCACGATAAACACTCAGCACGCGCACACTTGACACAGCCATCTCGCTAGGTATGCTCCCGACAGCGCGGGAGCGCCATAAAGGCCACATTAAGAGGGAGCCATTGCAGCCTGACTCTCAGTCCTCCCTCTCCTCCTGTACACACACACACACGGCCGTGAGCATCCAATAACGATCAACTTAGGTTTTTTAGTCCCGTGTGAGTTGAATACGGCTTTCATGAAATACTCTCATTTTTTGATCGCTACATATGTTCTAACCAGTACCCGAGACCTTCGTTAACTTGGCATCTGGTGCAGTTGTCAAAGCTCCCTTTTGTCGTCTTCCACTAAAGATCTGTTGAAAATGTAGTTCCCTCAAGGGAACAGGGGGCGAATATTTTTTTAGTCTGACCTAGAGTTTGGGGCCTGCCCTTTTTGGGGACTGATGGATTCTGTGAACCAGGGGCGAACTTCGCTCATCAGAAATCATGGCTATCTAAGAGGTGTTCGCCTTTTTATTCTTTTGAGTAAGAAATCGCGGTTGGCCGAAAGTGGTCGCACTCTTTCGCCTTTTCACATTTTCGAAATCAGTCTCAAAATTAAAAGCAGTTGGTGGATGAGGGATGCTGTCGTGATCGAAATAGACGGAGTTGCGAGATTCAGTAAGTACGAGCCAAACAGGTGAAGAGTCAGAATTAACGAGTACCCTAGAATTGAGCTTTATTCATCTTATAATTGGCGTATGAGAATTGAAGAGATGAAGAATGGTATTAGTAATATAGGCAGTTAGCAAACGTTCGTTAGGGGGCAGGGGTGAACGTTCGTCAACGAGGGTCAGAGTAGTATTAGCATGACAGATGCGTTAAAACCTCTTATTGCATCGAATTTGGTTGACAACATTGCCTAAGTCTTCTACTTACGTTGACTTATGTAATAGTAAGTCATTCGCAGCGAACTCCTAAAAGCAGACATGTTTCCCCAGGACTTGCGCGAAAAGGTTTGCGACTGTCTAATAGTTCATAAAACTATACCAATAAAAGCATTCATATTAAAATCGCTCTTTACTTCCAGTCTGCTGTGTGGGTTACTTGGAGAGATTCTCCCTATAGTTTCTACTCTACCATAGCAACACAGTCCTATAGCATGTGCACTCTGCCTTAAATGCTGCCACGCTAGGCATTCACACAAAAGCTAGTATTTATTCTTGTGCCATAAGGTAATGTCTTAGGGGTTAACTGTTGGCCAGTACTTTTTCTTATTCTGTATTTGACAGAAGTGTGTTCTTATCTTTTTTCAGAGAATCGGGTGACGCACTTGGACTACCGAAGTGGCCGTGTTGCTTAGAGCAATGTGTTTCGCCCCACTGGTCTCCCGACGATTGCGTAGTTGAATTTTGGGATGTGGAAACTGGAACCGAGAGCGTCCGCTGCTCTGAATCTCTCACTTTCACCTCCTTCCAGTCGCTGACATTAGAGTTGAAAGAACTCCTCGAGGCCTGCCTGAAACACCTCCCGCCTAACGCACCGCGTCTCGTCTCCATTATCTGGGAGCCCAACATCCTCACCCCCGTCGTTGTTCAGGGCGTCCTCCGCGCTGGTTGCGCGTTCGCGCCGTCACGTCATGCAAACCATAAGGAACACTTGCTGCAGTACCGCCGCTACCTTGCCACGCTCATTGTTCTTGGTCCCTGCACGAAGGAACTCTCGGAGCATTTCGAGAAGCAGGCAAACCTTCCGCCCGCCAGCAAGTGCCTTCCGCCTGACCTCCTTGCCCAACACAGTCAACTGTTTCGGCGACCGGATTTCCAGCTCTTCGTGGCGGCCGGACGCGGCGACGGCGAGGTACCCTGCTGGGGCGATGAGATAGGGTCGGCGACCCGGCGTCTTGCCTACTGTATGACAACTTCAGGCTCTACAGGCCATCCAAAGACCGTCCTGGTAGCGCACAGTTGTGTCACCGCTAACGTGGTGGACCTTGCTCCGCGTTTCTCTCCTCCCCCGCCATCCTCCGATGGTCTCCTCCTCACTTCACCACTCACATTCGATGCGAGTATTGTCCAAATCTACCTTGCACTCGCCACCCACCGCCGATTGGTTCTGCCCTCCTCGCGTATCCTCATGGGAGTCAATTTTTCCGCGCTGGCCAGTGTGTGCGCCGCCGCGAAAGTTGGCCTCTGGCAGTGTACACCCAGCCTCTTCCGTCTGTTTAGTCAGCCGGACCTCCTTGCGCGGGCTTTTTCAGACCGTCAAGTGGACATCTTGCTGGGTGGGGAACCCTGCCAGCTGACCCGGTAAGGATTCCTTATAAGTAGCACCGTACGTTACTAAACATAATTAACTACTTATTTCGTTGTAGTAGGTCCGGTTTTTGTGTACGCATTCAGCATTTACTATTCTACTGCACTCCCCGAACGGAAATCTTTAGCGCGCTCTGGTTACTTTTAGATTTGTTAGTTTAAGTTTCGTATAGGCTTTAGTTTAAGTTTAGTTTAGTCTTTGTTTTTTTATTTGGTTTCATAAGGACTCAATGGCCCCGTCGTCTCCGCATACACTGCCTGTATGGAGTCACCGAAGTTTCTGCATGGAGCACTTTCCTCACCTTGGATGAAGAATTACTGAACACAGAAATGACGGCGCCTCCACTGCCCGGCGCCACACCGATTGGCTACCCGATGCTCCACTCCGAGATCGCAATCAAGGCTACTGGCGAGGACCCGTTTGTTGGCGAGGCCTGCCTATCGCGTGACCAGGGTGGATACGCAGTCGCAGAGCTTGGAGAAGATCTTAACAGGGGTGCCAGTCGATTATCGCAACAAGAGGGCGTGGCTTGGTTCACCGGCGACAGTGTTGTCTTTGCGCCGGAGACCAGGTCCTTCTGCTGGTTCCTGGGTCGTCAGGATCGGGTTGTCAAAGTGGTGGGTCAGAAGTTGCATCTGGAACGTCTGGAAGTGGCTCTACATCGGATACTGGACGAATGCCTGGTGGAGGATGGGTTACGTGTGATACACTGCGTCTGTGCCATGCAGGGACAATCTATTCGAGCCAATGCCCAACTGGCTGTTGTAGACGGCGACAAGTTGAAGGCGTCCTTGGCCAAAAAAGGGGCCTCACATGAGGAACTGTACGCTTCCTGGCGCAAAGCTTCTCTCTCACAACTACGCTCCTCCTTTCTGCCCATCTTCTTGCCCCGCAAGTTCACCTTCTCCCTAGACGCCTTCCCCCTCAATAGCAACGGCAAACTGGTGATTGGAAAGCAGCGTTTCAGTTCTCCGCCCCATCGCAGAGCCACCATTAGAAACCTCTATGGACTGGCTTTGAATTCTGCTCTGACAACAGACGCTGAAGAACAGAAAACTTTCCTCGAGCTTGGTGGCTCCTCACTTTCAGCCATGTGGCTTGTGGAATCCCTGATCACAGAGCTAGATCTACCAGACGAGAGAACCACCCTGCTCACTGCCCTCTTCAGTCAGCCTCTCGCTGGCTTTCTCTCCCACGTAGAAAGTCTTGCAGAGGAAGTAGATAAATCAGTGGGCTCATCAAAAGTCCGACGGCTTGACCGTGAACTCGCAACCTTACCAGTGCTACCGCTCAAAGACACGAAACCGGCGTCTGCTGCTCCTACCGTCAACGTCTCGGTTGCCTGGCGTCATTTGCTGGGAAAGTGTGTGGATGCCAGTCCGCTGGTTGTTGTTCAACCACCTTCTGTGGCTTCATCCCCGCCGGAGGCGGTCGTCTTCATCGGCAGCCACTCGGGCTACTTCAAGGCCCTACGACACAACAATGGCGACCCCTTATGGAGTCAACTGCTGTCTACGGGTGATCAGCCAAGGAGTAGAATTGAAGCCTCCGCTTGCTATTTTTCGCCCTCTGAAGCAAGTGAAGCCTTCGTAGCTGTTGGAACGCTGGACGGCCCGGTCTACGCCTTGGAAGCTTCTAGTGGACGTCTGCTGTGGCAGGCAGACACGGGTGGAGCTGTGAAATGTCCACCAACGCCTCTGCCCGAACTCAATCTCCTCCTGACTGGATCACATGGTCGCCATCTGATCGCCCTGACAGTTCCTGGCGGTCGGCCGGCATGGAGCGTGTGCTTGGACAATTCCCCACTGGTGGCGCCGGTGAAAACGCTGTCGTTGGAGCGACAGAGTGAGGCTGACTCAGGCGACGGCAAAAAAACGCACACTGTGATCATCGCCGGCAGCCTTGCGGGAGGCCTACATTGTGTGGACGCTGAAACGGGTAAGTCATTACGTATTGAGGCATATGTTCAGGTACGTGTTTAGATAGAGAAGTAGAGGGCGTTTCGATCACCGGAATCATACTTTTACTTGTCTGAGCTTTCGGGCTCTTTCTGAGTCCATCGTCAGCGATAAAAGGCGTAAGCGAAAGACAAGAAACAGTTATAGGATGCAGGGCCAATCAACCGTTTAATTTCGCAGCTGAGAGGGTAATCGCGCACGCTGGCAACAAAACAGGCCGCTAATTGATTAAAGCCTGGGCCTCCGCGATGAGAACTCAGTCAATCGATTTATCGATCTGGCGCTGGCATACATCGCCCTGCGCAGGCATCTCCGGAACAATAGCACTATCGATTGACTGTTCCCTCTCTCCCCCTCCCCCCATAACGGTTGATTGGTCCCTGCGTCCTATAACTGTTGCTTGTCTTTCGTGTACGCCTTTTATCTCTGACGATGGACCGTAGAAAGAGCCCGAAAGTTCAGAAAAGTAAAAATATAATTCCGGTGATCGAAAAGTCATTACGTCTTCCTCTCTCTTCTCCTCCTTCAGATTTCTCTTATCACGCCGTTAAGGTAGTCTTCAATATTTTATTAGATACGAGAGTAACTTCTTTTTGGGCAGTCTGCAAAATCTACACTCATTAAAATATGAAGAAATACGAATTTTTCGTATTGATATTCGATGCCTCTTTTTTAAGTCAGATATATTTTATAGAACATATACGCAAATATATTCTCTCTTACACTCCTTTTGTTGTAACTCAGGTGTTCTTCAAGCGTTTTACCAAATGAAGGAGTACTTTGCTGTTTTAAAAGTATTTTATAATTATGGGACTTTTTAAGACCGTGAAGTATGACCTCTTCCTGATAGAGCCTGTGCATGTGTGTGACTATACGTAGACATAATGTATACAACATGGAGTTTAAAAACTCGGAATGTAAGTTTAACTGCGGGTCGCGTTCGAGAGAATTAGGTAACTGCAATATTTTATTTTAAATCAAGAGATACCCTTTTAGAAGTATAACATTAAAAAAGGAATAATTGGCTACTAAAAAAGTACAGGAAATTATATTTTAGTATATATCCATTGTGAAATATATGGTAACAAGAAATTTGTTCTAGCACCTTAGATACCCCTAGCCCCTAGTCATGTGGTTACTTTTAGTTTTATGACCTTTACTTTTGTTTTAATTTATAAGTTCAATTTTAATTTGGTCAGATACCGCCGCAGCTATTTAACTTTACTTAAATAATTGCTTAATGCTAAACTAACCCAACTAAGCTAAGTATAACTTTTCAAAAACTAAAGATTAAAATACACTAGAACCAAACTAAAAACCAAATTATACTGATACCAGCAGTCCTCTAAGGGAGACTTCTTGGGGTAGGGTTATCCAAGGTGGTAGACTAACTTTATTGTTACCACGTAAGGGCATGGAAAATCAATGAGAAAAATAATACTACTCACTTTGTATAGAAGGTTGTTTTTGCATACGTTTGGAAAGAAGTCCGTTCAAAAGCCGGTATCCTGACAGGCTCTACAATACCTAATATTAAAAACCAGCTTAAATAACTTTTTAAAACGAAACAGCTCTCAGAGTCTTGCTTGACGTTTCATGAGATAGGAACTCTATTCTATGTCGTATTCCTATTGTATCAACGAACCTTTATGTATTCTAAGCTGCTGGTACTAAGAATACTTATGAACTTCGTGGAATATAGTGATGTAATTATGCGCAGTCGCTTCCAGAGAAAACAATTGTCATATATACCCATCGAATAACTGGAGAATGTTACACGGCTAAAGTAGTTGCTATTTCTGAGTTTGATTTCCACGGGTGACCGGATAGGTTCTCCGTAGTAAGCCTGCATGTTGCGTTATCTTAGCCGATCGTAAATTAGCTCCTTTCTTCAACATTTTCATGGCGACATCTTCCAGCGTTGTCTTTCCGCAGTTGCTCTTCTCAGTGGTGGTCCAGCACAATCATTTTAGCACCGTCAGGCCTTTCTCTCGATGAGATAAATCACGCAGACTCCGAGACTGTCATGCTTCCAATATGTTTTTTTGGCTGCCCGAATTTAGTTAGGCCTTGCGAGTGAAGTCATCTTCCTATGAGCACGTCGTATAATTTTTTAAAATAACCAGTTAAATGTTCCACCAGGTCTTCTTGACGCAAAGGAGTGTCTCCGAAGCCATCCTGATTGCAACTGGCGCACTTTGGGACCCGAATTTAATTGGAAGAAAGTTAGCTGGTTAGAGTAACTTTTTTATTATGCAGATGCTGGTCCCAAATAAATGAGAAAATTCGCATTCCAGGTGCTTGCGTAGGTGAAGGAGGAAGCTTATCGACTGAGCTTTCAAACTCTTACATGGATTCATCGTCAGAGGTAACAACAGCAACATAAAGGGGGCCAGTTATATTGGGGGCATTAACGAATCAACTTTCAGTGACGCCCGTCTAGATGTGAATGCGTAGGGCTCTGTACGCCGAGGCCAAGTCGATACATCGATTGATTGAGTTCCTAGGCGTAAGCCAGGCTTCAATAAATTCTCTGCTTGTTTGTTTCCGGTGTGGGTGAGCATCTTGACGGCTGTAAAGTTGAACTTGTTGTAAAGATGGCCCAAAGGCTGCGATATTCCCGTCTGCCTAATGCCTCGTGTGAGCCCCGAAGGAAGAGCACAACAAGAGTGTATAGAACGCAGAAGTCTTAGAGCAAACCTAGTACAGCATACTTAAGAGCAAGCGAATGCGTATGTACAAGGCTGGACCAATTAGTTAGTAGTCACACGAAAGACACGACTTCATTGGCTGTGTGAGTCATGCGGTTTGACGTGTTAGT
Source organism: Ligula intestinalis (assembly GCA_036362985.1). Classification (NCBI taxonomy): domain Eukaryota; kingdom Metazoa; phylum Platyhelminthes; class Cestoda; order Diphyllobothriidea; family Diphyllobothriidae; genus Ligula; species Ligula intestinalis. The sequence continues at coordinate 7,814 of JAYGXS010001240.1, forward strand.
CTACCGCTTAGCGGGAGGTGGGCATCGGTGTTAGACAACGCACTTTGTCTGCGTGGCCGGGCCGGGCCGGGTCGGTTGTGGCTTGCATTAGAGTCCTGTGCGGCCAAGCCGCTGTGCCCTGCGTTGGGTGTGAGTAGAACGGACGCTTAGCATAATGTCCAGTCTTTGAAGGTCACGTGAGTTGTCCCTTCCGACGTGACCTCGGACTGTCTGTGTCTCTGTCTGGGTGACGCGCTCGATCATCCCAACAGAATGTCGTTCGGGCAGCGTGCACTTAAGCCGCCGCGTAACAGGACTCATGAGCCGTTTCATAGGTGTGAGCAGCAACTTTCCATTATTCGTCTCCACGTGCAGCCACCTTATGTTCATGCATGCGTTCACTTTGGCCTGTGTAATTAAAAGGTCAATTTTAGCATGGGATGCGATTGACTACCCCAGATTGCTCGTTGGGATTAAGCCAGTCCTCAATTTTCATCCCTTTTCTGCGCATGGTAACTTTGGGTCAAGAACTAGTCCTATAGGAATGCACTCAGTCGCTTCTGCGAGGTCCCTGATGTATGGTAAAGCGTGCCATGTTCTCAGTGATGCTAGTCTGGTAGCAGTTTCTGTTTGGAATGAGGGTGCCTGGAGTATTTACCCAATTCACTGGACCAACGTTCAGGTTTTATCTGTGCTGTCAACTCAGCCCTCAGTCAGGTAGGCACGGCGACACAATTTTCTCATTCACACTGCAGTCACTGTTTACAAAATTAAATCACCTCGCGTGCATGTTCTGATAGTCATTCTGGACCCCTTGGTATGTGTGCACAGATGATTATGACACGGAATAATAAAGATGCACATGTCCATCATCAGTGCACAAATATGGCATGGAAGATGACAGCCTGACCAAGGTACTGGTTATATTTATAGTCCTTCCATTAGCTTGGCACCTGCACCCTGCAGCTCAGCTGGAGCCTGTTCGCATAAACATATATGTCGCTACCGCGATTCCTAGATCCGACATATCCAAGATCATTGGGTGGTGCATCTGACAGCTCGATCGGTATAATGTGACCTGGTCGGATATTCTCCCGGTAGCAGTCTAGTATAGGGCTCACCACGGAAACCAAACCCGCAGAATTCTGTAATACGGGACCAATGATAATAGGGTCTATACGGATGGGACATAAGGGAGACGCCGGCGGAAAAATAAGAGAGATATGTCAAAAGAAACAGGAAAAGGTAAACGGCAGTTCGACCGTCAATTTCGACGATGTCCACATTGAGCCCCAGCAGGTTGAACCAACGCAGAGACTTCCACGGGATTATACCGAGATTAGACTTGCGCAGAATCCACCCCACTTTCTCACCACCCCCACCGGACCCGATGTCAAAACAAAGGTGAAGAAGACCGGAGATGGGGAGGGCGCAGGTGGCTGGCGCGACCAACACTCAACACGCGTACTAACAGAACGCCTGGTTAAGTAGCCTCCCGCCTGAGAGCGCCATAAAGGCCCCACTAAGAAGGAGCCATTGAGCCTGACTCTCAGCCCACAGTTAGCCCCTGAACACAACAAGATACACACTGGACTGACTGTGGTGTCCATGTAATCCCGTCAGTTGGCAACCCCCCAAGTCACGGCATTTAGCGCACCGTGATAGTTTCAAGCGCATCAGATCGATTATAGTGAGGAAAGAAATATGCTGAGGGTCGACATCACTATCTTCCCCACGGTCATCGATTGCCTGAGGTAGGATAGGCGCTGTGCTGAAAAGGAAAATAAGCCAGAGATGATCATTGTAGAGCAGGTTTTGCAAGGGATGAGGAAGGAAGAAAGAAGAAAGAGATAAAAAGAGGAGGAAAAGGAACGAGAACGAAATTAAGAACGAGAATCTGAGCACAGCTTACTTCTCAGTGGAAAAAATGGTAGATACAATTATTTAAAAAAGGCTAATGTATAGCAACGACAAAACGTGCGATAGTTGAAAAATTAATTGAATTTAAATAGATTCAATTGAATATTAAATTAAAAATAAACTACCATTACCACCGGTCACACATAATGGAATTTTATGGGCTTGGTTTCTTAGTGAGCCTACAATAGACTTACCCTCTTCCACCTATCTTCGGTCCACATAACTAGCGTGCCGTCTGGCTCTATTTCGCCTGGCAATCGTTTGATAAGACATCTCAATTGAAAACGGTTATTTATGGTGCCCACTTAGCCGACTAAGACAGTCATATCAAATGCTGTCTCGAGTAAATCAATGGCGACTCTATTCAGTTAGCCGGAGCAGTTTGCCTAACCGAGCCGAGATCTATCTTCAGTCCGATCCACCCCCCACCTTTCCGACGAGAACACAGATTGAGCAGGTGTACATTTCTGCGAGTCCTGCAAGCAACTTTCCTAAATTTGTAAATGTTTGATTATTTCTCCCATACCAGCGGGAACGCATTTGAGCAAACTTATAAATAATAATGAGCAGCATTTGAAATATTAAGTATTGAAAAAAACTATATAAAGTACTAAGTGTTTGTTCAGCAAAATAAAATTTTCTCAATTATTCCCAGCTTGTGGAGAGGTCAAAAATAGCTATAAATTAGAATATTAAATTTAAATAGTTTGTTAAGTATAAAACTTTAAGGAATCGCTTTCTTTATATAAAAAGTACTTGCCTTTAGTAAAAATATTTTTTTACATTTGGTAATGAGTGGATACGTAGTTATTGAATATCGTGGAATAAAGTCTCTCTTCATTTTGCTAGTTTTCGGTGTATTCATTGATAAATTGACTAATTGCCCGTCTGTTCGATGTTCACATCAAACCCTTTAAAATAAGATATAACTAAACAGTATATACCGAAAAAAATGAGCTTTTGGATATTATTTCCTATGCAGATGGCCATTTTGGTCAAATGTGAAAATGCTTCAAAACAGCAAACCACATTTTCGACCATACAACATGTCTGCTAGATACCACGCATATTCTTATTACTAAGATTAATAAAGAAAGTTTCCATAATAGGTTACCTCTTTAAAAACTGATTTGATTGGATATTTAGCTGATGAACGTCTGCGTATATTAACTTATTCCAAGGTAATCTCACAGTGAAATTGGGGACTTTTGACAATTTGTTTAATTTATCCGAAGATAAACGATTAAATTTGACTGGAAATGAAGGAACATATCTGTCTCTTTATAACGGATTATTTTTCGCTTAAGGAGATTTATTCCAAGATCCCTAATAAGCGTACGAATGCAGAAAAAATAGGCCACATATATGACCATTTTTTGCAATACTTATTATTCTTCTGTCTGTTCCGTTTCTAAAAAACGCTTGATCGGAACGTATTCTTTACAAAAATATATATTTCTACATGACTTACATTCAATAAGGTCTTATATAGGCAGTCTTCGCGGTCACACATAGAAACTTTGTTTACGCGCATAGCCAGCTGTGTGGTACAACAACATGTTCTGCCAATAACTTTTGGTTACTGCATTTTTTGCATTAAAAACTTCAAAGAATAGCTAACTGTTATTCTCAAAAAGGGATTATTATTCCACCTTTTTTTTTACTAATTATGCAATTCTTCCACAGCACAATGTGTATTAGAAGAACGTTTCGTCCTGTCTTTCCTTATAGCATAGGGAATTTTTTAAATATAAACATGCTCATGATTTAGCCAAAATGTGAGCATATTTCCCCCAATACCTTCCAATAAGAGGGCAGTTTTCAAACCAAAGCCCTTCGTGCTATTAAATCCACTCAGTTGATCAAAACAACCTTTCCAGATATACGCTAAACTACCGAGTTAAATTTCGTCCTGAACGTTGTTTGCAGGACTCGCAGAACTGTATGTGCGGTCGTCGTGTTTGCCTGACAGCAATAACAAGTCGAAACTGCGGTTGACCAGCTCATGGAAAAGCTCGCATTGTCAGGCAGCGAGTTTTTACAGACGCCAGGTCGTGTTCTCCCTGTCAAAAACAGCAATTAATCTGAAATCTCATTCATCTCAACCGTCAGTCACAACCACTATTTTTCGCACGAAACTCACTGTTTACACAATTAACACGACGCGCAAACCTACTTTGGACCTACTTTTGGACCCCTTTCCCGTGTAAACTGTAGGTTTTTCCATGAATTCCAACAAGTAAACATGTCCGTCACGCATGCGTAAACATGGGCCCGAAAAACGACAATCCAACCAATGCAGTGATTATAATTTAGTGCCCTGTCATTCACTTGGTTTCGGCACCGTCGATCGGACCGGTTCCGTTGGAGCCAGCTGTCATACCTATAAAGGCAGCATTAGTTTAAGATGTGCATCTCATATACCCTTAGTCCCAAAATTTCGTTTTCCGGAAACTTGTACTTGTTATGGCTGTCATTTTACCTGATCCAGGCGGCCTCAATAATGTCACGGACGGTACCTCTCCATGCGTGACGATTGGCGGCAGCGGATCTAGAGCGCTTCACCCAGTCTTTTTTCCATCGACGGAGGCCGAGGTCCAAGAACTGCTTTCATGTCTTAACGGACGGTGTCGAGCCAAGTTTTAAGTTCTCCTCCACTTCGACGCTTCCAGATGGGCTGCGTTTCCGGATCGAGGCCAGCATAGCTCAGCTCGTTGGACGGACGACGGAGAACGTGCCTAAATCATCTCAGTCGCCTTTCTTTGATAGTCTGAAATATCCATGCAATATGATCGCAGCGGATGCGGACTGTCTCATTCTAGATGAAGTCGCTATACTTAACTCACAGGATGGTCCTCAGGCATCGGTGGTTAAATACCTCCAGTCTTCGCTCATCTTCGACGCGCACAGCGCAGCATTCACATGCATAGAGGAGGGCTGACCGTATGAGTGCGCGGTATACACGAATCTTCGTGGCGATGGAGATGTCACGTCGGATCCATAGGCGCTTTCAAAGGATTGAGAAAACCCAGCGAGCAGCATCGATACGGGAGACAATATCGTCCCTGCTCTGTCCATTCGGTAGCAGCCTCGCCCCGAGGTATTTAAAGATTTCTACTCTAAGTTGATGGCCATTAATCCCCAGGGGGTGTCTTCTCCTAGTCAGGAATGCAACTCGATAATTACTTCTACTTTCCGGAATTTTTTTGACAAGCCAACCGACATAGCGATCCCATTTACCCGCGACACTACTGACTGTAGACCATCAAAGTTTGAGGCTAACAGCGCAATATCATCGGCGTAGTCAAGGTCAGTTAGCCGGCGTCCGGGCGCAAGCTCAACACCGTCTTCTTCATGTAGGGCCTTGCCGAGAATCCAGTCAATGACGTAGTTAAACAGAATGGGCGAAAGGACGCAGCCCTGTCGGACACCAGACCGGATATCAATCGATTGAGAGACATTGTTGTGGACCAGAACTCGTGTGGTGGTGAACCGATAGTAGGCCTTTATCTCGGCAATGAGTTTGGTCGGCATTCCATCTAGTCCCATTATTCGCCAGAGGGGCTCAGGATGGATGGAATCGGACGTGGTGGTGGTGTTGTTGTTTTACTATCTAACTCCCTTAACCTTGTTTGCCAGCAATACATGATATAATTTTTTTAAGGAAGATGAAGGAATTCGGTGACTTTGTCTGGGCGAAGCCATAAGTCCTCAGACGTGAGGTCCGTAGGGTTGGCCGGGCAGTCGACTAAGTGCGGGTTGTTGTTGTACTAACTTACTCCCTTAACCTAGTTTGCCATCAATAGATGGTATATAATTTGTAAGAAAGATGAAGGGATAAAGATGAAGGAATAAAAAAGAATGATGAAGGTATGAAATTTTTAAGGAAGGTGAAGGAATTCGACAACTTTGTCTGGGCGAAGCCATAAGTCCTCAGACGTGAGGTCCGTAGGGTTGGCCGGGCAGTCGAAGAGGTGGCACGTTGTGTGGGAAGGCAGGAGGTAGTCAGCACAATTTTCTGTGACGTTGTCGAAGCATGAGGTGAGACGGCATTTGAAGGAATTCAGCAGCGCGGAGAAGCCGGAACGCTGGCGGCGATGTCAACAGAGCAGAGGGCCGTTGGTTGCTGGTAGCTATAGCGGAATTCTAGCAGGCGCCTCGGCGTAAATATGTACGGAAACTGTGGTTGTAGGAGTTTTACGGGTGGGGAATTATACTTTATTAACTGCTGTATGCTCTTTTATTTTATTGTATTTAGAAAAGTTGCTGGTCTATATCTGTAGATCTTCCTAATCTGTATTATCGTTTAACGTATTGCGGTAAAAAAACGATTATCGAAATGCAGGTTTCTCGAAATTCCTGAAAAAAAGAAAAATTGTAATTAGGAGGTCGTCTACTTCAAATTAACTGGGGTCCAACTTACCGTTCTGGAGTAAGATTAGTATAGTCCGCGGAACAACTTACTTCAAGCGGCCGAGGGGAACAAATTCAACCAACTTTATCTACTTTCCACTTCTAAAAATTTCCCTCACTGCCTATCTCATTTCCCTGCCCCCAGTACCCCTATAACCACCATTTACCTGGAAAAAAATGCTGTGACTAGAGGTATATGAGGTGCGCTAAACTACATTTGCCAGTATAAATGCCGTAATTGGGATTTCCAGATGGGCTCCTCCAAAATGCGGACAGTCATTGGACGTCGCACCAACCGAATTGCTGCAATGAATCTCAGTCTACTTGCGAATTTCTATTCGAAGATATCTGCCTGCACATACGTAAAGCAGCGTTTACTTTAAGAGGGCCTTAATTCCCATGAACAGTCATCGGCAATAGTAGCTTATGTAGGCCCACTCATATACCCCTAGTGCCAGCATTTTGTCCTGCCAAAACGGTGGTTATAGAGTTTTCGGGGGTCGAGAAATAGGATAGGCAGAGAATGAAAATTTTCAAAGTAATTTTAAAGTGAAAAAAAATGTATTCGAAGTTGCTTCCCGCGGCCGCTGGGGGTTAGTTGGTCCGAATATAAATTGAAGGTGTGTGCGGTAAGTTGGACCTCAGGTAATTTTAAGTAGGTACGTCCTTACCAACACTTCAGTTTTTCGGGAAATTCAAGAAACCTGCAATTTGATACTCGGGTTTTTCCGCAATAAGTTAAAAGATAATGCAGGTTAGGAAAATCTACGGATATAAATCAGAGAAAGCCTTTGCCGGAGGCTAATGCTCTACCGCTAAGCTACAAACGCCCGCTTCACGCCATGAGTTTAATCACACTTGGATCCATATTACATGCTCAACTTTTCGCTCATATGCAATCCACCAATACAGGAGCAAGTTGATTGCCCAAGCAGGATTTCCTAAGCAATCATCTAGA
>JAYGXS010001242.1:0-10959 GCA_036362985.1 Ligula intestinalis
TTAACGACGCTGCATATCTTTCTGAACTCATGTCGGTCGTTTCTACTTAAATGCTGGAATTTGTGCCCAATAAAATTGCGAAACCCTACACACCAGAATCGACCGCCCCTCATTTTCTTTTGCCCAGACTAAAGAGATTGAGGAGGCAGCTGAAAGAAAGATCTACTAGTTCGCTGTCGGTTCATCTTAGGATCGCAGAGATATTCGAATTAGCGTCAAAGATTCGTCTTGCACGTGACCAGCACAGGGAATCTTGCGCTATGAGCGAGTCAAACTCTGCAAAATCGGTTGCACAACTGTTTCGTCGTAGGGCCTCCGCAAAACGAGGAATTAAAATACCCCCATTGCTTAATGAAAACAAAACATTTGTAGTAGATGAGTCTGATAAGGCTGAATTATTCAATGCTTTCTTTGCGAAGCATTTTACGACAGAATCCGAACCGGTCCCGTCGTTTCAACCATACTCGGACCATACTCTCGGGAACATTGATTTCTCCATAGAATTAATTCGTAAACAGATAATTTAACAAAAAACTCGCACTCTTCCGGAACTGATGGTATCCCCAATTCAGTTATCAAAAGAGTGTCGACCTTTCCCCAATTACTTAGCCATATATTTTCAGTATATCTCTTAAATGGTTACTTTTCTGACACTTGGAAGACATCCATTATTCTTGCAGTCTTTAAATCAGGATCTCGTTCAGAAATAAATAACTACCGCGGTGTACATAAAACCCCGGCCCTAGCTTAACTTCTGGAGAAGATAATTTTTAATCAAATTCTCGATTTTTGCCTAAAAAATAAGCTTTTAAGTGACTCGCAGCATGGTTTTCTACCTGGAAGATCATGCGAGACGTGTCATTTAGCCTTTCTTTACCACGTCACTTCCCTCCGTAACAAGCAGCAATCCGTGGTTGTTATCTACTTTGACCTGAGCAAAGCCTTCGACAAGGTACCACACAGACGGCTTCTGGTAAAACTGGAAGCCATTGGCATCCGTCCCCCTCTCCTCGACTTCATCGGTTCCTACTTGTCTAACCGCAGCCAGAAGGTCCTAGTGGGTAATAGTTACTCCACTTCTCAGCTGATCACGAGTGGCGTTTTTCAAGGCACTGTCTTGGGTCCATTACTCTTCATTCTATACATAAACGAAATTTCGACTGTTCTAAAAAATTCACACACTCTCATTTATGCAGACGACCTAAAATGCATATACTCGTTTTCTAAGGACACGGCAAGCATATGCGTTGATAAAATAAATGCGGACCTACTTACACTCTCACGTTGGAGTGCTATCTGGCAGATGGAATTCTCTCCATCCAAGTGTAGTTTCATGTGTTTTGGTCCCGCCAAGCTTCCTCGTCCCCTATTCTTTCAAAATACTCCAATTTCAAAACGATCCACTATAAAAGACTTAGGTCTAAGCTACACAAATAAACTAGCATTGTCGCCTCATGCCGATCGAATATCTGCGAAGGCTGCACAGATATGTGGTTTTATATCACACAATTTCTTCCTGCTGGAAATAAAGTTAAAAAATTATCGCATGTATGTTCTACCCATCCTAGAATACTGCTGTCCCCTCTTTGGTCTAATGAATGCTTCTGACCGCGGTAAGATTAAAAATGTACAGAGGGTATTTACCCGCAACATATTCACTCTTCCTCGATCCACATATTTCTTATACGGAGAGATGTTAGTTAGCGATCATGACATTTCTTTGGGTCAGAAGACTCCAAGCGGGCCTCTGTTTCCTCTTTCGCGTTAACTCTACCCCTAACCTTCCACGAATCAACGCTCTCATTCCCGCAGATAGACCTTATGCCACTTGTAATTCCTCCAGGATTATTGCACCCCCCTTAAGCTCCACTTCGAACCATTCTCACTTCTTTGCCTCCAAATATGCCTTCCTCTGGAATAATATTCCCCTCGAAATTAGGCTGTCATCTATCTTAGCAGTTTTTAAAGTCAAATTACGTAAACACTTAACTTCGGAAGATATAAAGACCTTGTTATCCATCTCCTTCCCAAACACACAACTTTTGAACTTTGAAAAGGGTCCCCCTGGTATCTGAGGTTGTTATGTTTATATCAAATTTTTTCCATACATGTCTATTTCTTCCTCTTTTGAGTGATATTTGCAACGATGTTTCGTCCGCTTCTCTGTCCAGTCATCATTGCCGTTTCTCCATTCTCAGTTTTACAACCCTGGCGCTAGGCTTCAAGGTCTTTAGTCATGCTCATGGCGGTTCTGCTATTCTCGCCAGCTCGTCGCTGAACTCCGCAGTCTACAAAGTCGCACCTCCGGCGTTTCGTTGATAATCAGGTGACCTCTGATGTTCGCTCTGTTGTCGACCCTGTTGTCTGCGATGGCCGCCTCCGGTCTCACCTCCCTGATGGTTGATCATGAAGCCAATCTGGTGGTGTAACAATGATGAACGACAGCCTCTGTTGTTATATGATTTCTCCAATTACAAGAAGCGTTTTCAACCCTCATTCGTCCTCAACAGTTCTGTCTCATTTGCACTACAATCAATTCTCTCAACCAACCCCCTTAATTTTGTTGAAGCAGTTTTTTTTCTTCTACGTTTTGTTTTTAAGTGGGGGTTTGCTGTACTCCGCCACAGCTTTAATGGTAGGAGTTTTTTCACTGCTTCCTCCTTAGTTCACCATGCATTTCAGAGAGTGTTGACTACTATTTTAAAATGACGATATGTTGGTAAATATGAATTAATCTACCAACCCTACTAATCGCTCCCGCTGTCTATGTGGTTGTTTCATGGAGAGCAGCATTTATCAACTGTGCATTTATTTTTCCACAGCACTAAGTTTGCAATGACGAGGCCCTCCGGACCTTAAATATAAAATTTATTTATTTATCAGAGGGAGCATCCTCGTAGGTAAAAGTATGCACTGCCATTGGCTAGGTGCCAGGCGTTTTCATTGGTCACGCCTGAGCCGACCAATGCCGGCACACGTTGAGCGTTCAAAGTGCGGTGCTCTGCCTTGTCAGTAACGTGGACACCATGGGGGCGGAACTGAATTGTAAACAGTCGGTTTTAGTCCCACCAGATGATGGATGAACAAAGAAGGCAGCTGTCCAAAGAAATTTTAAAAAAGCTTTTAGGATTGCCTCCATTCAATAGTCAAATAATAGTAAACTAAGTCCGCTTAACATAAACATGGAAACAAGTACAGTTTCTTTGATTGGGGAAAATACTTTCTGAAGGAAAGTGAAAATTTCCAAAACGGGGGCGATTCTATTTTTGAAATGCAAACTTATTGTCAATTCAAATAAAAAATTCATTCACAACCTCATTAGGCATAAAAGCGAGGTGCATCGAGTAGAAAACGGAAGAAAACCTGGAAAAGGCCTGAAGCGGGACAAAAGCTCCAGTATGTTAGAACGATGTGATTTTTGGACAGGAGGGTTGGTATGAAAAGGCCGTGGTAAATGAAGTATAGCAGGTGATAGTGTATGCGGTTGAAGTGTTGACGTTAGAGGAAGATTACGGAGGGATATATGATGAAAACAGAATAGGCACGATACTGACATGGAAAAAATCAAGGAATCTGAGGGAGGGGAAGCAGCTAAGGAAAGTGAAGGGATTAAATTGAGTGAAACAACTGTGGGCAAAGCTGAGGACGTGAATAAGAGTACACGAAGAAGGAGGAGAAGGAGAGGGGCAGCAAAAGGCACATGAAACAATAGACAACTACAGAAGATAAAGAAGACAAAAGAAGGCTTATTTTCTGTGCAGAAGCGTTTTTTATCCGCTCATTACAATAATCCCTATGCGTAGTTTCTTATACCATTAACATTTAGCTAACAAGAAGTTTTTGTAGCTGCGTTTGCAGTGTGCATAGTGAATAATGTGGACTATTCAAAATGTTTCATTAGATGAAGCTTTATGCATATAATTCTCTCAAATCTTTGCGAGCAGCGAGGGCTTTGCGTGACTGACAGCCTAACCAATGTATGCGTAGGGCAGCTCTGATCACATGAAAGTTCTGACATATGATATGCGAAAAAAGTGCAAAATGGGTTTTGTGACAGCAGCTTTACCAGGCCCCACCTAGGTGAGATTTAACCGTTTTCTGATGGATGACAGCCTGGGATAAGCTACGTTTGGAATTTATATACACAGCAGCGTTAATTTAATTTTTCAATTATCCATGAGATGACCTAATGCTGCAGAGCTCTTAAGTCCCTCATACTTCGACCACATGAGTCGATTACAAAATTTAGCTTCCTTATCCATCCTCTAGTGCAGTACTGCAGGCCAGTGAGCTAATTTTAATCCTAAGGGTTGCTACACAAATATAGCTCCTAAAGATAACACAGTTAATAACGCGTTGTAATGCCACAATCGATTGAAGGTAAAATCAGTAGATGGGACTTATCGCTTGCAAATATGAATACAGATTGGCATGGTCCTTGTTTGTTCATTCGTCTGCATCGGCCATATACAATTCCCTCCGCGCTCATTATCAACGTGACAGCAGACACTGGATCAATTGACGTTGTAGCTTACCATACTAATATCCTAGGTACTTGCTAAAAGGCCCAGACTCGTCTTTCGCCGGTATCCTGCCGCTGCTTGACACAGCTGCGAGGGCTTCGGCTCATCAGTGGGTCGCCCAGCTTTCCCTATCTTTTTTCTGGGCGATCCACTGATGAGCCAGAGCCCTCGCAGCTGTGTTAAGCAGTGGCAAAATACCGGCGAAAAACTGTCTGAGCCTTTTAGCAAGTACCTAGGCTGTTAGTATGGTAAGCTACAACGTCAATTTATACTACTAACGACTGGCTGATGGCAGCATGTGTATATTTCACAGGGGTTGACGGGTTTCAACAAGAATATACACTTACAATTTCGGTCTACGCCTATAGACCTTAAATATACTGATATGTACCACGATCAGAGACTGGATCAGTCTACTTGTCAACAAACGTTCGCCTCAGACTTTTTGCCTCAAAAAGGTTGCTTTCTTGAGTGCAGGTGAATGACTCGTATACACTAGAGACTAAACTGGAAATGGATACGTCTAAAATAGGCCGAGGAGCTACCAGCGGATCAGGACGAGGAGTGGTGGTATAGGGGAAGAGAGAGAGCAAGCAGAAGGAGGAAGGCGGCAACAATGGGCACATGAGAGAATAAACAAGTTGAAGAGATAAGGAAAGCATAAGAGAGATTATTCCCGTATATCAACCTTATTTTTCATCAAATTATTATTGCAGTGCGCCCTATATAAGGATTTCGAAACCGCAAGCACTTGTATAAAAATACATTGTCCGAGCTATGTTCAGGATGTGGATATTGACTACACTGAATAATTCTTCATACTTTATCACCCAAAAGCTAACGCCACAAAGCACTTGGACCCCGTTTTTGCTTTGTGCGAATGATTGCCTAACCGATGTCTGCGTAGGGTATATCTTCTTAAAAAAGGTCCTGTCATGTGCAGGCAATGTAGACATTTTACGTAAACAGCCTTTACATGCCCTACTCAGGTAGGATTTCGTGGTTCTCCGATGAATGATAGCTTGAGTTAAGTCATGGTTGAAATTTTATAAACAGTACCGTAATTTTACTTTTGTTCAGTGATGCATGGAATGATACAATACGAAGGAACGTCCAGATACTACCAGAGGGCATAACCCAGCTGCCTAAATCGAACAAGAGTTCGTGCAGGTATTTCAATCACAAAAAACTATGTTGCAAGGACTTTGTTATAATAATGTTTATTTGTAAAGAACATCTTCGGCGCCGTCAAAAACCCCGGAAGAATACGTCACAAGATGCATTCTCTTGACAATATATTTCAGGAAGCCGAGCGCCTCAAACCATCAGTATTCAAAAAGACCTTGGCGTACTTATAAAAGACAAAAAAGCCCCAAAATTCGCAATAAAAGCAATGCCGAGTATGAACACTATATTAAGAAAATTTGTTTATTTACTTGATAAAGTTAAGAATCATTTCGGCTACCACACAGGCTTGGCGACCTTGGATTGGGGAAGCTACAGGGATACCTGAAGGTTTCCAAAGACCTGTTCCGAATTCTGTCCCTTAAATCAGACAGCTGGTGTGCCAGCAATACCTCTGTATATGTATATTTAAAAGTCACAGGCAAGAAATGCCTTTGAGGACCCTATTAATATAACGCAAACAAGGTTGTTCTTACATATAATGTGCAGTCGGGGGGAGCACATATGATATCATGACAGAATTTCGAGTGAATTTTCACGGAAAAGAATGAAAACGGTCTAAAGCCAGAAAAATTGTTTACAGTGCTGGCAGTAGGAAATCGTTTTGTAAAAGTCGCCTTTTGTCAAATAAAATCATATCGAGTCTTCTTTTAAATTCCGCAATTATGTCAGCGGAAACCGTCTCGCTTGGTAGCAATTTCCAAGGCTGGACCACGCGTTGATTAAAGAAATATTTTCGGAGGTCTAATCGGGTGCGTTCGTTTGTGACCTTGTAAAGATGCCCACGCAGGTGAGTAGTGGTGGCTAATTGGAAGAAGTCCTCCAATTTTAGGAAGGAAATGTAGCCCCGGATTATCCGGAATGTCCAGAGCAGGCTGCACTGAACGTTCCTGTAAGACAAAGGAAAAAGGTCAAGTTTGATCAATCTCTCCTGATATGGTAAGTTCCTGAGACCATCGACCATGTTTTTCGCCTTTCGTTGCACTTGTTCAAGAAGCTCCATATCTTTCTTCAACCACGGTGTCCAAACTGGCATTCCGTATTCAAGATGTGGTCTCACAAAGGTGCCAAATATTTTTCCGAAGAGTTCAGGTCGAAAGATTTTGAACGCTCGTCTGATCCAGTGCAGGGTACATGTTGCCATCTGGACGGAATTTATACATTGCTTTGCTTGCATCAAGTTCGCGGTTGTCCATATACCCAGATCTTTGTTCGTCTCAACCTCTTTTAATGCGGTACCATTGATAAAATAACTGTGTTTCGGTGGCACTTTTCGCCCCGGACTTATGTGTAGAACAAGACAACTGGATACATTAAAGTTAAGAAGCCACGTGGACGACCAGATAACCAGTTTATCGATGTTCGACTGTTATCTCTTTGCGTCATCGGTGCACCTAATTTCAGCCCATATTTTTATGTCATCCGCAAACATGACAGCTGCGTAATCAAGCTCATTAAGGCCGTCGTTTACGTAAATCAGGAATAGCAGCGGACCCTAAAACTGAGCCTTGTGGTACACCACTCTCGACCTTTGTCCATTCTGAGGTTGAGTTTCCGACAACGACCCTCTGTTCTCTGAGGGACAAGAAACTACTGATCCATTTATACATTTTTCCTTGGATTCCCACGTCCCAAATCTTTTGCAGAAGAATCCTGTGTGGTACACTATCGAAGGCCTTTTTGAAGTCGAAGAATATGACATCATTTGGAAAGCCTTTATCTGTGGCCTTTGTCCACTTTTCCTGTGAGTAAAGAGCACTCGTGAGGCAAGCGCGTCCTGGGCGAAATCCGTGCTGTCCATCACATAGTATTTTGTTGCTTTCGAGGAAATACATTAAATGCTTCTTAATAATGCGCTCCATTGCTTTGCACGCGATGCAAGTTAGACTGACAGGACGGTAATTTGCGCAATCAAGTCGTGAACCTCCCTTATAGATCGGAATGACGTTTGCCCACTTCCATTCTTCTGGGAGTTCACCTTCGTCAAAATATTTCTGGAAGATGAAAGCCAGGGTTTGCATAGTTCGTTAGCTAATTCTCTTAGTGTAAGTGCAGGAATTTTGTCCGGCCCTGGAGATTTGGCAGGCTTAAGTTGGAGTAATTCGGCCCTGACAGTGTTGTGTGAAAACTCTAAGTCCTCTATTTTGGGCAATGAGGAGAAGGGTAAGGGTGCAGTTATCGGTTGATGAGCGGACGTACCGTCAGCAAAAGTTGTAGGTTCTCGGGTGTAGACGGATTCAAAGAAATCGGAGAGAAATGAGGCTTTCATCTGGTCTTTGGTCACCAGTTGTCCATCAGCTGATCTTAGGGCAGGGATCAGTTCCTGAGATCTCTTCGTGCTTCGTATGTAACCGTACAATATCTTGGGGTGTTCCAACGACTTATGTTATATGTTCAACTCGCATTTCTTGCGCAGTTTAGTTGCTTATCTTTTAGAAATGGTACGTTGTTGCTTGTACCCCCTTAAGTGTTTATCGGAGCCGGTTAATCTGTAGCGCCTCCAGAAGCGGTTTGTTTTTTGAAAGCGGCCTGCAAGTTTGATTTCGTCCACTTCGGGCGATTCGTACTGGTCTTTCTTCTGAAGGGACAGTTGAGACAAAGAGTCCTTTTCAACGTCGAGCTAAAGGTCATGCACTGTTCATTTGCCCCACCTTGGAGATCTGTTTCCCATGATACCTCTGACATTTCTCTACTTATAAGTGGGTAGTCGCCCTTCCAAATGTTACTTTCCCATGTGTCGGAGGAGTAGAAAATACTCGAAATACAGCATAATGTGGTCGCTTGATCCTAATGGGGGTCGATCCTGCAAGTCAATCACAGTTTCCTCCTCTCGGATAAAGATAAGGTCGAGACATTTTGACCGTTGTCCTTCCCTAGCCCACGTTCCAAACGCGACGGTTTGGTAGAGCAGTTTGTCTGTGGCCCATTGTAGTAATTTGAGATTGATGTTGTCTTGAAGACCCAGTGCAGTCCATGTCTGCCAGTCAACACCAGGAGCGTTAAAGTTCCCAACGATTAGGATATCTTTTTTCTCACTAACCCTATACAATTCTGCTATGAGGATAGTGTCTTGGTCCGGAGTATGGTTTGGTGGGCAGTATGTCACCGAAAGCGTCAGTGGCCTGGCGTAATATTTAGCATTTCCACATCTCGTGCTGGGACCGTTTCTTCAGCCGTGGCTCTCAGCTTTCAAGTGACATAGATTATAAGCCCTCCTCCCCTAGTTGTTCTGTCTTTCGTGAAAAGTTGATATCGTCTAAGTGATAATTCAGAATCAGCGATATCTTTTGAAAGCCAGGTTTCAGTTAAAGCCATGATGTCTGGTTTCACCTCATCGACCAAGTTCTTTAGTTCATCCAGCTTGTTAAACAAGCTTTGTACATTTGCGGTTTGGATCTTTATTGATAGTTTACTCCGTGAGGCCCAACCCTCATCGTGACAGGTTTTTGCCAGAGGAAGGGCTCCGTGACTTGTATTATTTGCCTATCTTTTATTTTCAGGCCCTTTGCCCCGCTTTCGGTCCTCTCTATCAATTCCATCCTTAGTTGCCTCATTTTCATCCACTCCCTCGGCTCGTACTCTGGCTGAAAAAAACACTTCAGTCAAAGACAACCAATGGCGATGCAATAACCACAGACTTTTGAATTATTTGAGTCATTTTACAGTTTCTGGATAACTTAGTTGTAAATATACTCACAGCGTGGTGGAAACAGCCGATATTTGGAAAGCTTATGTGTACGCAGAACGTTAAAAGATAGCTTCGTCCACCTGTAACGAGCCAACCCGAACCATGGGTGTTTGAACGCACCAAGGCCACTTTTTGGCGTGGACCCAGGATGAAGATGATGTGATCGAGTGTCAGTGAAGAAACCGGTGCCCCTTTCCCTCACAGCCGCTGACCCCCTTCCCGCCGCCATCGTCGTCAATCGCATCGCCGTCCCACACACTATGTCAGCACTCCTGTCTCGCCCCTGCAGTCGCACACAGCACTGTATTCCCCACCGGTAACTGATCAGGCATAAGAGAACACACTCCACTCCAGATAGGACATGTATCTATGTAACGCCGTTCCTTATCCCCATATTATTTTCTTACTCTGTACGTACTCTTTATTACTATTAGATTCCTCTCCATATATTCACGTTTCCGTCTACTCCGGCCTTGATATTTGTGTGCTTGTGTGATGCTTATCAGTTCAATTCCGAGTTTCCGCTGCAGAGCCATCTTCAGGTCTCCTATTCTTTAGGTGTGTGCCAACATCGATATCCCCGGCGCGCTACATTGGTGGCAGTGGTGAGATGGAGAGGCGCACACACCTACCCCCCCTACGAGCACCAACTTCACCACCACTGAGGACAGTGCTGAAACTCGGAGGGAGGCTATGTAACGAGCTAACCCGAACCATGGGTGTTTGAAGGCACCAAGGTCACTTTTTTGCGCGGACCCAGGATGAAGATGATGTAATCGAGTGTCAGTGAAGAAACCGGTCCGCTTTTCCCTCACAGCCGCTGACCCTCTTCCCGCCGCCGTCGTCGTCAATCGTATCGCAGTCCCACACACAATTTCAGCACTCCCGTCTCGCTCCTGCAGTCGCCCACAGCACTGTAATCCCCACCGGTAATTGATCAGACATTAGAGAACACACTTCACTCCAGATGGGACTTGTATTTATGTAACGCCGTTCCCTATCTCCATATTATTTTCTTACTCTATGTGTATTCTTTATTACTAGTAGATTCCTCTCCATATATTCTCGTTTCCTTCTACTCTGGCCTTGATATTTGTGTGCTTGGGTGATGCTTATCAGTCCAATTCCGAGTTTTCGCTGCAGAGCCATCTTCAGGTCTCTTATTCTTTAGGTGTGTGCCAACCTCGATATCCCCGGCTAGCTACACGTCACCATTGTACACTGTTCCCTGTTAATGCTCGCGCCGGCGAGCACATAAGCCCGGGGCGAAAAGTGCCACCGAAACACAGTTATTTTATCAATGGTACCGCATTAAACGAGGTTGAGACACACAAAGATCTGGGTATATGGACAACCGCGAACTTGATGCAAACAGAGCACTGTAAAACGTCCGTCCAGAAAGCAACTAGTACCCTGCACTGGATCAGACGAGTGTTCAAAATCTTTCGACCTGAACTCTTCGGAAAAATATTTGGCACCTTTGTGAGACCACATCTTGAATACGGAATGCCAGTTTGGACACCGTGGTTGAAGAAAGATGTGGAGCTTCTTGAACAAGTGCAA
>JAYGXS010001243.1:0-11414 GCA_036362985.1 Ligula intestinalis
AATAACATTGCGTTCGCTACGTATTTTCTAATTAACATTTTGTGACCAAACAAAAGTTAAATTTCAGAACTTAATCGAAGACTGCTAATAACTCTAATATTCGCAGCAAAAAAAATATCAACATATTTGGACTAATAATGATAATTTTGAATCGAATCAGAAACACAAAAAGCCACAAGCCTTGCTAAGCATTGCCAAGTGTTCTCAGAAAAGCCGACAGTGTCCCTTTCATTGAAATAAGTAAACGTGTTTAGTGCGCGAAATGGGTACTTAGTATACAAGGCAATTACTTCTATTTGGCAATCATACCGTTTTTTATCTAAATAATATGAACACCCGTACTTATTTGAGTGCAGAAGAATGTTTTCTTCTAATTTGAAACTGCCATAGTATGCAAGGAAATAAGGTCTCATAACGATTAAAAGTATGACAAAAATCCAAATTTCCTTTAATTTGCACTAAGTTCTTCCATTTGCAGATCTTGTGGTACTCAACGTGAAGAAATATCTGAAAATTAGGAAGCAGTATAATTGCAGGGAGCTTAGATAGAAATACTTAAATAGCAATATCTATGAGGATGAATTCGAGTACTTTGCGGAAGTATGTTCGACTTTGTCTACTTCAACTGATTCGATCTAAGAGATTTTCTGCAAAGCTGTTCTACGCGGATTTCACTATTATACTGTCCTTTCTCATTCTGTTGTTAGCTTCATTTTTCAAATCAACCGTACATATATGCTGGTAGTGAAAATGGACAGTACGAGCCAGAATTCGTGGAACATGCCGACCTATGCGAAAGATTGATAGTCTTTCGCTAAAAGGCATTGACTCAGGTTGATACTGATTATCATGTAGCCTATTCTGAAGATATTTCATTCATGAGAGGATGTGGGCTTTCTAACGAGCATCTTTCTGTCCACTAAAAAACGCATATACTGTGAAAAGTAAATATTCAAAAAGTATGCGTTTTATCATTGATTTTGACTGCTCTATAAATCCAAATAGATTTCATGCAAACCATACACGAAGGAATTATTTCTTGTACTCGTTGGGTAGCAACTTACGCCTTCTTTGAATTTTATACTTAAAGGAAAGGTATTCTTCAATTTTAAAGAAGTTTCTTAATTGCCAATTAATCTGGAAGCCTACTGACTGCTACACTCGAATTCAAGGCTTACAAACTGCGCACTGTGTACATGCTATTGAAGGATAAGTACGTTCTTGACTATACTTTGAGGAGGAAGTTAAGTAGTTCACGACTGAATGAGAACGTTCGCGTTCCAGGTATTTGCATGCTTGAGGAAGAAGGAAGGTCGAGCAATAGATCAAGTTTTTCATTATTCTGAGCTATTGGGCTCTTGCGGGAGTCCATCTTCAGTGATAAAAGAGAGTTCTAATAAAATATTGCAACAGGTGCGTACCATGTTTTATGCAGTAAAAAATATCCGGAATGACGTTTCGACGTCTCATCGCACCACCTGGAGTTGGAGGCGCACACAAGCCGGGCGCACTCAAAAGGCATCATATAATCAAACCGAAAGACCCACTGCCACAGCAAGAAACATTTGGCGTCGCCTGCAGGATATGGTGCAGCTGCATAAAAACCAACTCAACCGGAGAAACTGAATTAATAATTATTATGCCAGTGACCGAGCATGTGGCAGCATATCGCCGATTCGAAAGTTGCGGCTCATGCAACGATGGCCCGCCAAACGTACGCACAGGTTATGAGGCCGAAATTATCGCGAGAGGTGAAGAGAGAAGACTCTTGCCACCGGTGAATCGCGGTTCACTTCACTTATGGTTTGCGGACATCCAAGCTTTAAACATGCTTAACATCCTGCCACATCTATATCCGGAGATGACGTTCAATTTGGTCAAAGCTACTCGACACTCGGAGAACACAGATGTCAGCTCGTAAACCAGCACTCGCGGAAGGACATTAGGTATCCGAGCATTCACTCACACGTGGGACGAAAGTTCAGCAGGTAAAGATTCACACGGTCACTTTCCAGCAATTAATTAACGCACAAATCGGCAACCATCCTCGACGATGAAACCGTTAGCTGTCATAAGTAATAAGTAGCACATGTATGTCAGCCAAATATAACCCAATGGTCGTATACATCTCTCCCTTATGATGATAACTGGCATAAATTGGGTTTACATTTTTTAATATAGACAAGAAACGAATAAGACTTCCACTGACACCCGTTATGTATGTACACATTCTCACATCATTCTGCTTCTGGAAGTGACGCGTATCATTTGGAGTCCGGTTAATTAGCGTTTGCGCCAAACTACTGAATGTGCGAGCTGTTTTCTTTTGACGGAGGCTGAGGAAGCTGTGTTTAACACGGATTGCTGTTTTATTCAGGCAAAGAGTAAGTATATATTCGTAGGGGTAACGGTACAGCAAACAAACGTCGAACAGTCATATTGGCAAACAATTGTTTTCAGTCATTTATGATCAAGTCGATACAGTAACATGGATATTAAAAATGGTCAGCTAATTGCGGTGGATATATGATCGTCAGATGCCTTCCCGTCACGAGTGCCTTACTGAGAGCAAATTAACGCGTTTTTGCCACTAACGCTCCCCTTCTACGAATGAGAGGAAAAGACGAACTACCGTTACAGGCCATAACTATCCGTATCTATTCCTTCAGCTATTCCTCCGGAGCAAGATCTATCGGCTGAAAAAGGTGACGTCTGGAGACGACCAGCCTGGTTAAACAATGGAGATATTTGATCGATTTCAAGCTCAACCCTCACCCACCTAATTGATACGGACCACCATGTGGACGCCAGAGAGAGGCCTTTTGCTGCTAGCCACATCAGCGAGACTGGCAATATTTTTAGCAAAACCCCCTTTCTGCTGTCAAAATGCCCTGGCACAAGCAATCTACCTCCATTGGTCGACTGCACGCGGAAATCCCAGGCCTCCTGAAGCCATGCCGTTCGAAAACACACCAAACGAAGCCACATATAATAGCCAAGCGCACGTTGCGCCACTGACGTACAGATATCAACCCGCGGACCCTGAGAACTGCCCCCTGGCTTCGCTGCGCATCACACTCAACGTCCTTAACGCCATGACACACATTCACGAGACAAGGGAAAATTCATATGCTCAATTACACCTAGCATCCCAGAACCAGACAATCATAAAAGCGATGCAATAAACTGATCCTTTTTTTATCATCGCTGGCACTGTATTAACCTGATGATGAATGACTAAAAACAATTGTTGGCCAATATTACTTTTCAATCTTAAAAGGGGGAGTTTTTAAAGAAGCATTGACTAGTCGAAAATAAGGAAGTACAGTAAATCAAAAACGTCATATAACCCCTAAATTCCTCGAAATCAGAGGGAGTTTCACCAACCTACCACAAGATTCACCTGGTCAACAAACGCTGCAAATGTTATCATAACCTCCCACCTGCCCTTCATAAGGCGGAAGAGTGGTAGGGTGGGTTCCACAACGACTTCACCAGAGAGAGTCTGGACAGATGCAAGACGTTTCGTTGAAACGAGGGACCAAGGCGCAACAACCCTTGAAGAAAGTTCAGGTTGGATGGGCTTGAATTACAGCATTTACAACAAAGAGATTGGTAGACATGCAAGAGAACTGGGCGCTGCACAACACTGACGATTTAAAAAAGCAATATAATGTGAGCCAGAAGCAAGCACGTTATTGGACAGGTGTCAGGCCAAATATGGCCATTTTTTGAAAAACATATTATTCTTCTTTCTGTTTTGTTTCTAAATAACGCTTGAGCGGAAAGTTGTATTTACAAGAAACTGTATTTCTACATAATGTACATTCAATAAGGCCTTCTATGGATTTTTTTCGCGGTAACGTATGGATACTTTGCTTGTGCGCAAGGGCAGCTGTGCGGTAAAAGAAAATTTGCTACCAAGAACATTTCAGTCATTGAATTTTGTGCAAAATTACTTCACAGGATAGCTAAACGCAATCCTTAAAACTTAAATTCTTGCCTGTTTCTTAAAATAAATGTGATTCCTTAAATTTGGCTTCATTGCCATTTGATTAACTTCGCACAAATTTTTCACTTCTGGAAGGGATTATTATTACACTTTTTTTACTTATTTTGGAATTCATTCAGAGCCAAATGTATAATTTAAAAAAGATTTGGTTCTGTCTTTCCTTATAGCATAGGAAATTTCTTTAAGTCAACTTTCTCATGATTAAGCGAAAATTAGTGCCAGTTCCCTCAATACCTTCAACTGAGAGGGCAGTTTTTCCAACTAAAGGGTTTCAAATAATTAAATCTACTCAGTTGATCAAAATAACCTGTCCAAATCTATGCATAGTTGCCAAGTTAAATTTCGTAATAAAATTTGTTAGCAGGACTTGCCATACTGTACATTCGAGAGGAAGTAAAGGTGTTTCTTAAGACCTACCTGCCAGACAACGGTCATTATTTTCTATCAGCAGCTAGGCTCCCATTTTACAGCTGTACTCACAGTAAATGAATCGTCTGGTAGGTTAAAACCACATAGGCGTATAAAGTATACGTACCAACCGCCACCTGCAAATCCTCCTATTCCCATTTACGCAGTTCGTCTAGATACAACTTGGTTCGTTCTGACACCAAAAAGGACAGAAAGAAGTGTTCTATTTGGCAGCTGCCTTAGCCCGGAAGTGATACATCTATGTTTGTTTTTTAGTTTTTATTTTAATGCGGGACATTAGTAGAAGAAAATAAGTAGGTAGAACCTTGCTCGAATGAGTAATTCCCGTTTATGTTGGGTGAAGGGGAAGAAAAGAGATGACCTTATCGGCGGCTGTTTTGCAGACATGATCGAAAAAAAACAGACGACTGCCAGTTTCTGTAATAACAGCCTGTACGCTAAAATTCAGTCTCTACCATTTGCACTGCCAGACTGATTGCTACGCTAAATGCTCCGGTGTGAGATAAACAAAATAATGTCTCTCTCTCTCTCTTTTTGAAATACGCACCTATGGAAAACGACCCTGGAAGGCGTATGTGCGGCAGTGAGCTTACTTTGCTAGGTCAACACCTGCACACCTCTTTGAAGGTCTTAGCGGCAAAAACCGACGGACATATACGGAGTCTTTATCGTAGCAAAACAGACTATCACGGAATCCTCTTTGGAGACTTTTACGTAGAGGAGGAAGGTTTCATTTCCCCTTCCGGATAAATTTATTTGAAAATCAATCATTAACAGGTCAGTATGACTGCTTAGAAGAGCCCTAAAGACGATATTTTGAATTGCGCTGTAGTTAATGAAAAATTTGCAGCCTTTTTCTTCGAGCATTAATATAAGCCCCATATCCAAAGGCACTTCGATTTCCGGGCAATGACCCATGGACTATCTTTCGCACACGATCATTCCCAAAAAGCCCATTAAGTCAATCCGCTGAAGATCATGAAACCGTTGTTTCCTGCCGGTTAGAATAATAAAAGCATGTACAGGTGTGTACGTGACAAATTAAGATTACTGCCTCGCATACGCTTTTCAGAGGTCATTTTCCACTTGGACAGCGTTCAAAGAAAATAGGTAAAAGGTTTTGCTGTTCGCACACTGCAGATTTGGCATAACAGTCACACTAGGTGCACTTACCGTTGAGGCTAAAGTTTGGCGCAAAGACTGTTATTGCAAAATCCTCTTCCCAAATGACGCTCATCTGTATTCTTCTACCTAGTTCCTTTCGTCAATTAGCGATGCCTAGAATGGAAAGCTGTTAACTTTATGTTCAGCGCTTTTCACAGTGCTTACAGCAGCACACATTTGTTTGAAATACGTCTCCTTAAGGTACCAAAAACTACAGGTTATATCGCTTTATACGGTTCAAATTTTCTCAGGATGAATGACTGAATTTAAAATAAGTTATCACCTGAGTTTTCATTCATATTAGGACGTTATTTCTCTCTGCCGAACAAAACACATAATTCAGAGAAATTTTTGAGTAAAACTTGAGGACTTTTATCTTCATCTATCGCCCTTAAAATTCAGATCCACTTAAAATCTCAGTTGCATGAACGAAAAATTTGTGGATATCTCCTACGAGTACCATAGAGTTCTAATATCACAGCGCTCTTCCATAACTAAAGAAAATTTAAATGTTCCATCCGTAATGCAACATCGCAAAGAAATAGCTGTTTCTAAACCAGCCTGAAGGCATTGTGGGGTCATCCTCAATCACAAGAATTACGCTAATAAAATAAAAAGCTATCTAAAATGGCTGGATAAATTTCGTCTATAAATTCAAGGCAAATAGAAAATCAAGGCATTGGCAGACTTTGCTCAAAAAACTATCAAGCTTCTTTTGGATAGTAATCCGTTGGATACAAAAACGCTCTATTATTAAAACCTGTAGGTTCTTATATCCCACGACCATAGAGATTGTCAAAACCCACAAAAACAGATATCCACTTATGACCCGTTCTATTTATGTTAAACTCACCCTTGCTGAGAGTATCGCACTTGCTAGTAAAGGAATTAGACATTTTCTTCTTATAAATTTAAGGACAGGTTCCATTTTAGTGACAAAATTACGCATCACAAAATTTCTGACAACTATATGATATCCTTGGATTTCGAACCATTATTTACCCACGTGCCCCTGGATAAAACTATAGGCATCATTTGGGCACATCCGTCTGGCACTCACCTGTCCCTTGAAATACTCTGTAACGTACTACGATTGTGTGCAAAGGATGTCCAATTTCTATTCAATGGCCAATTATATCGACATGCAGATGGAGTCACAATGTGAAGCCCACATGGCCCAACCTTTACTGATGTATTTATGGTCCATTTAAAAGAAAAGGTATCCTCAAAATTGAACAAGGAAATACTCTGCGGACAATATGTACATGATGTCTTCGCCACTGTCAACAACTTCAAGAAACCCCAAGACTTATTGTCCGCAATGAACAGTTCGCATCCCAAGATTACATTTACTATGGAACAATAATGAGGGAACCAGCTTTCCTTCCTCGAGGTTCACTTGTCCAGGCAGAAACATACGCCCCCCCCCCTCTGTAATTAATAAACATAATTAGTACGACTAAGTGAAAGCAGAAAATGCATTTCTCATTTTGCTGGTAAATGGAAATACATGCAAGCGCAAAAGGAATGTTAAGAATGAAACACAACATTCTAAAGCCAAGAGTGCGCAATTTCAACCAGCAGTCAGCAAATACTGTAGTTGGGGTTCACTTGCATGGTACCATCTCCAGAATTGCAGCTGGTGCATTTTGACCTTAAAAATAATTGAAAATACGTTTGTATATGCATGTTTATCCCTCGTACGAAGAAAGAAATAGTCCGATAACAATAGACTTGGCCTTTTCTCTATATTTAGTGCAAAATTGTCAGAGCAGGTTCAGAAAGGATTCGAGGAGAGCGTTGTCACGGAAACGGTTACTATTTTAGCCGCGCGTTACGCATTCTTCTGAAGACTCATCAGGTGAGAAAAGTCAGAAAAGCTTACTTAATTAAACACGTGTAACAATTTTTACAATACGTGCCAGAATTTGTGCAAACTGCCGACATATGCATCGGCGTTGAGAAGAACAAGAGTTTTATTTTTCTGGCATTTCCGATTCTGTCGAGAATCCTCAATCAGAGGTAATCGTAGGAAAGTCGGAGACACGCGCAGACGTTGACGTTGCATTTTTATCATTTATTTTGACTGATTTTATAAACTCAAATATATTTTGTGGCAGATTTGCACGAAGAAATATATTTTGTACTTGTTTGTTAGAAAACACCGTTTTCTTTTAATTTTATACTTGAAGAAAATGTATCTTTTGGTTAAGAAAGGTTTCTTAATTGCCGAATAATTTTTAACCCTACTGATCGCTAAATTTGACTTCAAGGTTAACAAACTGCGCACCTTAAACATCACGTTTAAGGAAATGTACATTTTTGCCTACATTTTGAGAAGGAAGTCACATAGTTCTCATAAAATGTTGCAATACATGTAGAACATGCTTTATAAAATAAAGGCAGCATTAAAAAAATTGATGAATACAATGGTTTATGAATGAACACACAATAGTAAAAGACCTAACAAATAGCGAATTTCTAAAACCAAAGGATACCCTTTCATTAAGTATAAAATTTAAAGAAGGCATAATTTTCTACAAAATGAGTACAAGAAAAAAATGCTTTTCGTGTGTGTTTGGCATAAAATATATTTGAATTAATAAAGGCAGTCAATATAAATGATAAAAAGGTATGCATCTTAAGTAGCCATTATGTTCCGAATAGATAAGTTTCGCTAGTTGTCAGAACTAAGCTCATTAAAAGCCCGTCTCCTATCATGACTGAACTGGCTTCAGAATAGACTGCACGATAATCAGTATCACAACCTGAGTTAATGCCGTTTAGAGAAAGAACATCAATCATTCGCATATGTCGGCATGTTGCGTGAGTTTCGGCGACCACTGTACTTATTTGCCGCTTCGTGTGTAGATGCATAAGGTGCTCGACCCGAACACTCTCGCGGGTAATAGCATATTGCTGCTCACATGCTGCAGTCCGCAGTTTGCGTGTCTTTGCTGTGCGCACGTGGTCAATTCCGATGGTCACAAGTAGCTATCTGTGTCGCGATGGGTGCCCGCAGTTGAGCTGCTCGGGGCCAAATTTCTTCCTCAATGGAAGTTCTGGTGCAGTATTTATCGGCGCCTTCGGTATCAGAAATGGGTGTTCAGCCACAGGCTCTGTATGTGGCTAATTAATTCCTCCAAATAAATAATCAGCATCATGGACGGAGAGAAATTGTCATACAGGTTGTTAATTTATAAACAACCGGACGAGAGAAGTTCGCAATTCAAATGGCTGTCGTGCCTGGAGAACCGAGTGAGAATATCTAATACCTTGTTCCAACGATCATATTTCCTTCTTCGTGCCAAGACGTTATAAAACCTTATGTAATTATTTAAAAAGCTCTGCAGATATTCCCATTCTTAAGTTGAGAAGTCAAGTTGGCAAACATATGTTTTCAGCAAATCATCATCAGGCCAGAACATTTGCAGGGTAATTAAAACTATACAGATGGACAGGGTTAAATAGTGCAGTCTAATTACAACTCATCGTTTAAGCGTCGCCCGCATGGCGGGGTCGGAGTGTAGAGGTTCGTGCGTCAACGGAGGGGGGAGGGGAGGGGTAGGGGGGTAATTGGGTTAGGTTGTGGGGGTTGATCAGAAGGCAGATACATGGGGGGATAATTGCTGTTATTTGCGCGCAGCGAACGACTGTCACTGGGGCGTGGGGGCAAAGTGCAATCGCCACCTGGCGTCGGGGTCGGCCACGGAAGTGCAAGGGCTTCTGTCAACTTCTTCTGACAACACAGCACCGGATTATCTAGCCGTATAGCCACTGCTTCGGCTGTTGCAAGCACCCATTGGCGTAGGCCCTTGGAAAAGTTGGCTGGTGTCCGGTAGACAACCTGAAAGGCTAGATGAGTCATGCATCAGTGGCTGCTCTGCGGTTCCAAGTGGCTGCAAAGAAGCCACTACAATTTCGTGCAGAGCACCCGTAAGTTCGCCGCTGGGAAAGTGCTTGCAATTGCGGTTCTTAGACGCCGTCTGACCAGCTCGCTTGCTGCAGCGCCTGGGAAAGGCAGTCTAATGCAAACGTCTTTCTTTTCTGCTGTTAAGGTATCAGGCTTTTTGCCTCGCTCCCCAATATTCCTGAGGATGAACCTCTCCGGGTATCCATTTTCGATAAGTGTCTGCTGCAGCTGTTGGAGTTCTGCTTCCACAGTTTCGGGAGAACAGATCTTTCGTACTCTAGCTGCTAGTCCCTGGACTAGATTTCGTTTTATATTTAGGGGGACAAAACTAAGAAAGTTGATGTATTGTCCCGTCCAGGTTTTCTTTCAAAAGACTCTACGCAGGATCGATCCATCATCTCTTCCCTCTCTGCAGTAAATTTGAGAGATGGATGCGCGCTGTTGAAGTTTGCGACCAGGGCGTCAGTGTCCGCGTTATATTTGGTCAAACAGAAGATGTCATCCACATGTTGACCGTAAAACGCAAGGTCATTGATGGTGTCCCTTAGACACGTTTTCTCGATCTTGCCCATAAATACATTTGCGAGAAACGGGCCAAGTGGTGAGCCCATTGCCACACCATCTATCTGTTTGTAAAATCGACCATTGCAGAGGAATTGCACGATTTGCGTGCATCTCGTGAGTAGTTCTTTTAGGGTTTTCCCGGGCATACCTATCCGGTAGTTCATGTCCCTAACCACGTCACAGAGGTAGTCTATGGTTTCCATCACGGGTACGTTGGTAAAAAGTGACGATACATCCAATGAGAGCATCTTAATTTCACCAACATTCATATCCTTTATAGACTGAACAAACTCAAATGTGTCTTTCAAACTTCGAGGAAATAGGTCACTGCCCATTGGTTTCAGCTTTTCTACGAGCCATTTGGCAATGGCGTGATAAGGGGAGTTCCTCATATCCAGGATAGGACGCAAGGGTAACCCCTGTTTGTGGATTTTCGGCAGGCCATACATTCTGGGTACTGTCGTGCCTACAGGTCTCAGTCTTTCAAGCTCTTTGTCAGACAAAAGACCTTCCTTGTGAAGGTCTTTGAGAAGTGTAGTTAACTGATCCTCGACGGCCTCCGTCCGATCTTTGTCATTCTCGGATTTTGAAAACTTCGTACGATCTGCTAGGATAGCTTCTAGTTTTTCAACATAATCCTTCTTATTCATCAGTACTATTCAGGACCCTTTGTCTGGTCTGGTCAGCACGACGTTTTCGGTTCTTCGGAGTTCTCTTAGGCTATCCAGATGAGCCTTTGTTAAGGGGCCTTTATTCATTGGGACCTTTCTCAAATACTGCAGGCAGCAGTTCACCAGCGTCGACTTGAGATAATCAACTTCTCTAGGCTTGGTAGATTTTAGGTCAGCAGTCTGGCTAAAGAGGCTCTCAAATGCGGTTTCTAACTCTAGTTGCCTCGGCCTTTTTCCCGCAATGAAGAACTTAGGGCCTAGAGAGAGTACCTCTAAGAGAGTTTTGTCAAGATGCATTGAAGAATAGTTATGCACGTACCGCTTCGGATTGCTTGGGAGGGTTGTCGGCGCTTTAACTGGTTGGACACTTGGAAGGAGTTTGGTCCACCTAGCTTCTATTCTTTTGTTCCTTATTGTTTGCACATATTCTTCAAACGCCACTCTCTCGAGATTTTCAAGATGGTCGAGGACTGCTGCCCTCTGAGCCAGGTTCCGCTGAAGTTCCAGTATTAGTTCAGTAAAAATTCCCATTTCGTTTACGATTGAAAAGTCGTGTTGGAAAACAGCTGTTTTCGGTCATTCACTTCAGGCCGTTACAGTGACATGGAAAAATAGACGACTAAAGCAGGCAGTTCGGTACAGTGCTAATATAGTTCTTGAG
>JAYGXS010001244.1:0-15049 GCA_036362985.1 Ligula intestinalis
GCAAATCCGGTAAATCTGTTGTTTTTTGCTGCTTTCTTCAGCATGTACAAGCCGCCATCAAAGCGAACTTTAAGAAGACGTGCGTTGCGTGGATATCGGAAAGATATACGTAAAATTGAGCAAGAAGCAAGGGGAATAGCTAGATTGTCAGACTCTCTTGACTCTTCTTGCAGTTATTCATCTGAAGAATCCGACTGTAGCACATAATCGTGGGAGGAAGGTAGTGCCTGGAACTATTCGTCAGCGGAAGAAGTAACAGAACCATGAACAAGCAACGTTACTGGACACCCGGCGATGAAGCAGGAGGAGACGCTGAAAAGTGCTTTGCGGTCTTGGGCAATAGAGTGCAACGCGCAGGTTAAGCACCTGACGAAACTTCTTAAAATTTTGAAACATGTGGCCCCCGACCTTGGCTTTTCGAGCTAGCGAGCTCGTTTTGCTATAAGGGACTGTGACTGTTGCCTTCCAAATAGGCTATAAGCTGGGGGATTGTTGTTTTCTCCAGGTGTTCGCGCGTCATCTATTTAAAAAAAACGTCCGAGAGCCCGGCCGACCAAACAGCAAACGGGCAGCTTTTAAGAACCATAAACGAGTGTGAGGATGGAGGGGTGGGTAAGCGAGGGGTGGGTAGGCGAGTCCTTGCGTTTCCGCAAGCACGCAAACGGGTGTCACCGAGGGATAAATTATATCGCCAACTTGCCAGCCCTCGGCATC
Source organism: Ligula intestinalis (assembly GCA_036362985.1). Lineage (NCBI taxonomy): Eukaryota > Metazoa > Platyhelminthes > Cestoda > Diphyllobothriidea > Diphyllobothriidae > Ligula > Ligula intestinalis. Next base: position 715 of record JAYGXS010001244.1, read on the forward strand.
AAATGAGAGATGGGAGAGATTCCTACAGTCTGGTAACTTTCGCGGGGAGAGGTAACCAATTTAGCGGTCAGTTTTTACACCTCACCTCAGCGTGCTAATTTCACTGATAAATTTGAGCAAACAAAAAACAACTCATGACACCCTAATTGGCATCGCTGGCAGTTCGCCGTATGCCCTTCTGCTTCACTGTCTGTCACGCACTCAGGCAGGCGTGGCGATTACCCTGTGGACTTTTTGTCCTCGCAGATAGGGACATTTTTGATTGGTCAATTTCCCGCCAATCGGACTTCCTGCCTCGGTGGCACGAGCGCGAAAGCGTCGAAGGGGTGTTATTCCTCGCGCAAACCTGCGCTGTCGTTTTTGGCGCCAGTTAATTATAATAAGTGTATTCATCACCGGGTTACAGGTAGTGTAAAAATAAATATATAGTGAAGATCGGGTGAACAGTGAAGAAAGAGACTCTTAAAAAAGGGGATATAATTACTGGTGTTTTCGATCAATTCTCCTCGGGTCATAACATTTATATAGGAAGGGGGTAAAAAGTAATATGCTGGCAATTCTGCTCGTCGTTACAGGCAAATTAGTCATGGAAAAAGGGAGAGGTGGGGTTGATAGTGCTCGGCTGGTTGCTATGCCAAGCAAGGGGCTTGCAGAAGGTTTTTTTGCGCGCAAAACTCCGGCTTCCTCAACCGGATCACGGTTGCTTCTGGTGTTGCTAGCAAACGCTGACCCAGGGACTTTGGGTAGCTTGGTGGGACCTTAAAAGTTACCCTAAAGGCTTCGCCGGAGTCCACACGATGTCCGCAAATAACCATGTGGGCAAGGCTGGAGCTGTTGATGCTTCTGGTTTAAACTTTGAGCAGCTATGCAGGAGGTGCTCCCATATTCTTTTGGGTAAGCGACGACTCGTGCGACTGATATAACCCGCTGCATAGGAGCAAGTAAATGAGTAGATGCACGTAGAAGTGGTCTGAGCTGGCAGCTTTTCCTTACCTTCGCCGTGCAGGACCGGGTTGGTTGAGAATAACACCCCAGCTTTCGCTGGTGGGAAGGTTCGTGATACGTCTTGGTTGAGACATCTGCTTAGGAGTTCGATTGCTGCACCCCCTTGAAAACGGACTTTGAGGAATAGGATGTTTGTCAGTAATTGACATTATTCAGGAAAAAAGCCGCTGATGTTGCTTCTACTACTACTACTACTACTACTACTACTACTACTACTACTACTACTCTTAATACTATTACTACTATTACTACTACTCATCCTCCACTATCCGAATACGCATTCGAAGTTTATTGCTTGTCGTGGGAAATGCATCCCTAGGGTTTTGGCTATTTCTTTACATTTATGTTGAAATACGGGTACTAGGTAAGCGGCCTAGACACGTGTTTCGCCGGTATTCTACCGCTGCTTGACACAGCTGTGAGGGGTTCGCCTCATCTTTACAGTCATTCACATGAAAAGGGGTACTTGGGGGCCTTTTGAGGAGGAGCAGTGGTGTTGTAAAATGGGCATCAAAAATAATTTGACCCAATTGTGAAAAACTCGGCGGCTTCTGTGGGATTCGGATCCATGACAGTAACCAGCTGATCTATGAGGCCCCACTGGGATCCCTGAGTTTAATTTCACATGGGAAAAGGTGCCCGCCAAGCCTACTACAACGCATGGAATCCACCAATAGTGACAAAGTAAGCTGGCTGTCCAAGCAGGGCGAATGAAGACCGTAACAGATAGGTGCATGTGTGCGTTCAACCATCAATTTAGATGAAGTCCACCAAGTGCACCAACAGGTTGGTACAGAAGGTGACAGCCTCAGGGGTTGGCTTTAAAGTGATAGAGGACGTAGTTGGCGGTTCAACACTCTTCACCTTCTCCCGGAGTCTCAAAGACTAAACGAGGTCTGGCGTAGGCTGCTTTTTCCAGTGAAAACCGAAACGCCGCATAGCTTAGCCTTTCGTGACAGTAGACTTTTTGCGGGTACTAATGCACTGTCTACCCTCATTCATCTATGATAGGGTCTATCCAGACTCTAGGAAACCGATGCTGGTACTGCTACTAGCAATTTTGCTACTTCAAGTACTAATAACTAGAGTGCATCTGAGTGCTATTGTTTGCTGGTATCATTACTGACTGTATTGTCAGTCAGAAGTGATGCTGATTAAAATCAGCACTTGGCTCATATCCGCTCAATCTCAACAGGAAACGCTGCTGGCACTGGCGCTACCATTTGTCGGAGGTGACGCTGATTCAGCCACGCTAGGGCTGTGAATCTTGATTTCAACTATTCCAAGTAAGTGCATGTTTGGGGCCCTGAGTACATCAGAGCTTGCCTTGGTTTCCACCTTGTCAACTCTATCTATCAGACTGTAATAGTTTCTACTCGGTTCGGACTACGATACTGCTGCTAGAAGTACGTGTCTATGCTTTAGTGTTAAATCTATAATCATACTTACTGAGGCCAGTAAATAGTATACTTTTGTACGGCCTATGTGTGCTTTTTAGGAAGTCGCACCTAGAGGGCACTCCAAATATGCGTGAGTTAAAGGGATTAGCAGTTGAATAGTAATAGAGCGTTTGTAAATAATGCACAAGTCATACCATGCTTGCGATAGCCAGTCAAGCATCTCAGCTATCAGCCTATAGGTGAACACCCATCCACCGCTGTTGATGTAGGCGATTGTAACTGACGGGCCGACGAGTTCGTGGCTCCGTGGGTTTACATGTTGGATGGTGCGGATTGTGCACCGTTTGGTGTTAGATATGGCTGACTGATGATGGATAATTGGGCAGAAATGGCCATTTCAGCCTCCCTCGCCTTCGTGAGCAATCACATTATGCGCCTAAACTAATCGGCAGTCGGTGTATATGTCGATCACAAAACGCAAGCCACTTTTAGGTACGGATTTGGGAGACTCGTTGGGGGACACTGCTTTGTTTAATGTTCTTTCTTATGGTTGTCTGTGGTGAACTGACAGCGACTACTATCACATTTTGGCATCTAGAGGCGTTATTGGTCCGATTTGCTTGTAGGTACGGCCTCAATCTGCTAATGACGGGGCATATAATTTGGTAAAAAAACAATAGCGACATAAGGTGCGGAGTCCCCTTAGATTAATAAGACAACGCTCGCTTTCTGTGGCCTGTTGACTTTTTATAGGAGGGTCAGTCCTCAAAATAGGGCAGTCCAAACTACTCAGGTTCGGAAGACGAGACAATGGCTTTATCATAGACGGAATGACATTACCGATAAAGACTAGGGAGACTAGAATAACCATTTTTGAGCTGCCATGAGCCGGTCATACGCAACTCCGAGGCTCGAGCCCACGATTCGTTGATTGGAAGTCCAACGCTCTAGCTAACGGGCTCCTATCGAGACTATAAGTTGTGTCTAGGGCAGGGGTCGGCAACCTTTTTGACTCAGAGAGCCAAGAAAGCAAATATTTGGAAATATAGTTCAGTGAGAGTAATATAATATATTTTAAGATTAAATTCAATTAAATGTGGATATAATAAGCCCCTGGATTTATTCTTTGAAATAATATTGTTACAATACTCGCCGTTACTGCGACTTCTGGTGCTGCATAGATTTGCTAGTGGCTCTCTAGTCTGATTGGTAGTTGGTAAGATTAGGCTTCATGCAAGCGTTGAGACTTTCGTCCGTTAGACGTGATCATAGGGGGACTTGATATATTTAAGATGTGAGAATGGCTGTTCACATGCATACGTAGATCCCAACAAGGATAATACAGCAATGCTCAAACGCTGCAGTGTGTGTGTGGAATGTGACGGGCAGCGCTTTCCAAGTTTTGGTTATTAGCTGGTCTTCGAGTTAAAGTTTTTTTTTAAATTTCTGTCCATATGTGCTTGCTCGTTAACTCCGCTTTATGTCGTGCGATACTTTCCAAATCTTCATTGAGTGACTTGAACTTATTCATCCCCCTTCAAGTCAGCCACTTTTTCAAAATCCCTAACGAATCTACTATACCCAGTAAATTAAGAGTATTCTGTCTGATGAAAAAAAGCAGTCAGGTTCTAGTAGCGATTTACTGGCACACAAGGCAAGTTTCCGTGAATCGACTATTTGCTTGCGTGTGATAAATGCGTCCGTCTGGGGGATATAAATACAAGGGACTATGAGTGACAAGGTAGGCTGGCCTTTGCGCGTAACATAGTCTTGTCTGCCAGCGTGACTTTGACTAAGCTGAGGTCAAATCTGGGGGTTGTCGTGCTTTAGTAGAGCGTTTGTTTTTTGATGAGCTTGTCGCGGCCGTTGGGACGCAGAAGAAAAGGGAAGCAGCTGCTCTCGGCTAGCCGGAAAGCGAACACAGAAACAAGTGCTAGGTCAAACCTAGGGGGGCCCGAACGCTAGAGCTTGATCGAGATTAAATTGATTCCAATACGCGTCTCAGCGACGGCCGTCATTGGAGGAACCAAAATCACCAAATCCGAAGTTTCTTATTCCGATTTTATCTGAGAGAGCCAGATGCCATAGGTTGCCGATCCCGGGCCTTGGGGGTTTAATTGGCAGACCACCCGTTCCCAGTGCTGCCAAATGTAAACAAACTCCGCTGACTGGTCTGTCTGCTCACTACTGTTTGGATAACGATATGCGCAGGCATATTGCTTGATTGCAACGAAATTAGTCTACCAAAAAGAGAGGAACAGGTCATTCAAATGGTTGGCATTGCAGTATGGCTGTGAAGACTACAGACATCTAGCTCCTACATTTTACGAATGCTAGGGCGCTCACCGATCTAGCTACGGAAAATGCTCATCCTATTTTACCTCGGGGCTCAATCTATAGCCCTCGCAGGCAGACGCAGATCAACATTCCGGTCGCCCTTGTCTTTGTCGAGAGAGAGGGAACAACATGTCATGCAGATGATTCAGATTGCAGTACGGATTTGAAGACTACAGACATCTAGCTCCTACATTTATGATCCAAGACGTTCGTCTCTCGCGTATTCGGTCTCGCTCTGTCGCTTCAAGTACAATTAGGTATTTAGTTATTTTGAATAACCAACACGAGCTGCTTTGAAGCAACTGTTGACATTTTTCGGCATCCAAAGAACGTTTTCAATGGCCATGGTCATGACTACGTCACATGGCTCTAAGTTGGTAGTCCATGGCACCAGGAACAAGCCCATCTCATGCAGGCGGTGGTAGCGCCTCAAAAAATTACAGTGGGGGGTTTTCTGGCCTTTTAGTACTTACTGCGAAAGTAGTAATTGAAGTAGTATTTAAATTTGTGCTTTTAAAACGGCTTCCAGCGTTATTATCAGTATTCTCTACATTGTTCCCTTAAACTCCACTGCTACCATTACTATCATTACACTTACTATTTGGTTACTACTGCTGCAAATACTTAGACTAATGCTACTACTTGTACTAACAACATTAATACCATCATACCATCATTCTGCTGCCAGTAAAAACTACTACCGCTGCTGCTAAAGCTACTAGCACAACCAATACGACCGACCACCAATAAAAATTTTACTTTAACACTTTTAATATTACTATTAATAATAATACTAATGTTAATACTGCTGCCACCAACACCCTCTGTCATCACTGCTCTAACTAGTGTCACTAATTTTATTGGTACTGTAATTAAGTCTTCCACTAATATTAGTAGTATTACGACTACTACTATTATCATAATGGCGGGAGTTTCTGGCGTTTTGCAGCTTATTACCCAATTAGTAATTGCACTAATAGGTAACTGTATATTTTCAAATGGTTTCTACCGCTATTATCAGTAATTCCTGTCTATTATTCTCTTAAACACCAACCTTACTATTACTTTCACTGAAGTTACTAATTTACCACTACTGCTACTACTACTATCAATATCAATGTAATCGTACCGATATTTTTGCTACCAACAATGAATAATTATACTACTAATACCACAACAAATATTACCAACCAATTTTAAAACGATTACGTTAACATTTCTATCATTACTATCATTATTACTATTACTATTACTACTACTACTACTATTACTACTACTACTACTACGAATAAAATAATGGTAAGACTGTAGCTGTCATACCACTGTAAGCGCTGCTCTAAAGACTATCTTTACTATTGCTATTAATCCTACTGTTACTGTAAGTAAGTTTATTACTACTACTACTATTGGTACTACGGTTGCTTTTTTTGGCATTACTGCTTCCATCACTACTACTATTACTGTTATTTAGTGTAGTCAAATATAAAAAATCAGCAAGCGGGCTGCGAGGTATGGATTTAATCTGCTACCCTTTATCGAATTTGGTTGCATGTCACTGAGCCAGAAAGCGTCTACGCATGTCTCCTGCATTCTTCCTTCAGCGCTTTCAGTTCAGAAAGCGATTACTAGCCGAGTGGAAATACGAAAAGGTGTCAGATTACTGCCCCGAATTGCCTGACACACCCGGGGGCACGAAGGCAACTCAAATCTGTCCAATTTCCTGCTGAGGCATCTGTGCTTCACCCATGCCCAGTTCAACTCTGCCGCTTTCTGTAGGGTGAACTCAAGACCACACAGCAGCCCCGCTGTGAGCCACACCAGCCACGAGACCGCAGATAAACAAACTGCTAATTCCATCTTCTTCTTCTTCTTAACTGTTGGAAGTGTTTCCCAGGGGAAGGACGACTTATATTCGTCCCAACCTTATCCCCTCTCACCCCGTGGGGTCCTCTTGTTGCGCCAATTTACCAGCCCAGTCAACGTTACGTCCGGGGAGGGGGGAGGAGGGGTTTTATTAGCTCAAGTAGCAGTCGTGAATTGAGTCGATGCAACAGAGCATTCAGTCAGACTCAATGACCAGCCACTTGACTGATTGTGAGTGCGTGAAGTTTCAACAGGTGGTACGCCAATCCCCCACCGTCTGTTCGTCCCGTTGTCCATCGCGCCAGATTAGGTGCTCGACTCGGGGAGGGGGGAAAGGTCTGGGACAGAGTTGGACCCCCCCCCCCTGCCGCCCTGTCAGGACGTGGGACCGCTTCGACTCGACCCCTGCCCCAACACCACCAAAATCCCCACTATTCCCGCCCCCACTGTAGTTTCCGCTCCAATGCCTATGCTGAAGTTGTTCTGATGGCAGTGGACCGGTGGATAATAAGCTTCGTTGGTCAGTTGGTGCTTCCTTGAGTGTGGGCGTGTGTGTATGCCGTTTCTCTCTCTCTCTCCCTCCCTCCCTCCCTCTCTCTCTATCTCTTCTCCCTTTCGTCTTCCCTTGCACAACCTGCTCTACAATGTTCCTCTCCGACTTGTTTTCCTCTTTTTCAGCACTGCGCCCATCCCACCTCAGGCAACCGATCAGCTAGGTGGGGGCCTGTTGCCAGCGGTGGGGTAGAGAGTGAGGGCGACCTTCAGCGCATTTCTTTCCTAGCTAGAAACAATCTGATGTGGTTGAGGCTATCGTGGTACGCTAAAAGCCGTGGCTTTGGGGGTCGCCAACTGATGAGATAACTTGGACACCGCAGTCAGCTCAGTGTGTGTTTGCTGTGTGGCAGTGGCTGAGAGTCAGGCCGCAATGGCTCTTCCTTAATGTGGTCTTTATGGCATTCCCAGGCAGGTGTGCTGTTGGTCGCGCCATCCGTCTGGGCCCTTTCCCATCTTCGGTCTTGTCGACCTTTGTCTTGACATCGGGTCTCGGTATGGGAGCGAAGTAGACTCTCGGCGGGAGTCACCACGTTGCTTCAGCTTGCTGAAGCTCGTGGGAGACATCATCGAGGGCGACGGTCGAACTTTCGTGTATGCCGTTTGAAACATGTTATATTTCATGATCAAGCGCTACCCTCTCTCTCTTCTATGTACTATTAAAGTATATCTATGTAACATTGGCGGTATCAGACACACTGCAGTGACGAAAGTGGGAAAAAGGAGGAGATTAAGTACTTGCATGCCCTATTTAATGCCAACGGTTATCCAAAGTCCTTTGTACGCAAGTGTCTTAAGAAGTCTCACCATGAGCGGTCGAAAGGATGGGACCCTAAGTTCTGGCTCGCAATCCCTTAAGTGAAGAATATATCAGAGGTGGCTGCAAATATCCTGAAGCTATTCGGGATCGGTGTGGCTCATAGGCCGGAGTCAACCATCAGACAGCAGATCATGAGGCCCTAAGACCCGCTACCTTTGACAGAACAATCAGCTGTGGTCTACAGCATACCATGCCAAGACTGCACTGCAAGGTATGTTGGTGAAACGGGCAGACGCCTTAGCACAAGGTTACACGAGCATCAACTCGCAATCAACCGCGAGGATAAGCTGTCTTTGGTCGATGACCATGTAAAGCAGAAGAAACACAAATCCGTCTTTGAAAAAGAAAGGGTAATAGGCCGAGCCAACAACAAGATGGCCAGATTGCTGCTAGAAGGTTGCTCGCCGACTGGCACATTAAACAGAGCCATGAACCTTCATCCCGCCTACAAAGCGCTCCGCAAAAGGCAAACATCGGCTCAGAACGGAGCAGTAGGTCGAGCCGAGGGAGATAAGCAGGGCCGACAGCCGGCAGCCGTGAGCAAAGAGAGTGGAAACGCTCACGAGCTACAAAAACGACTTGACACAGCTAATGAAAACGCACGTGAAGGCGCGAGCAATTCACAGCCGCAAAAAGCGATCAGTGCAATCGATTGACACATGGGCATTAGGCAAAACTACTGGTCGGAAACATTCATCTGACGCGAACAGGTGTACAGACACCACGCTTTGACGATGGAAGCGAGCACGCTTTTGAGACGTCAGCCAAAATATACATCGGTCCTAGAATTCGCCTCTTCTTCTTCCTCTTCCGGGGATGATGAAAGGAATACAAAACTACCATTTAACTAGTAAACTAAACTGAAGGTAATAACTAAAAGTAACCACGGGATTAGGGGACTAGAAGTATCGAAGGTGGGCGACGAACTTAAATTTTACCGAGACGGATTCTCCAGAGTTGGCTTTAAGTTTTCTTCCGATTGTTCGAGCCTCTGCCGTAGCAGATGCGACGCGAAGGCTTTTGCAATTGAGCCGCCATTTTTGTCTGCTCTCCATTCCCATTTCTTATGTATGCATCGATTGACATATTTTTAAAATTTTTCCGCTTGTAACCCTCGTTGCCTATCCAAACTACAATAATAAGGTCATCTGCAAGTTCAGCTAGCACCGTTTGGAAGGAAGACAGACCCCCATTTCTTTATTCAACCTACAATACTGAGGTCCTGTGCACGCTACGTTGGTGCCATCTTGAAGGAGGACAGACCACGAGTACAGTAGATTGCATATCTGATGCAAGGTTGGGGATTGGAGGATTAAACGCACACTTGAGGTTGTTTAGTTAGTTCATTGGGTTGAATTGGGTCGCAAAATGTTGTTTACTAGAATTTAATTACGTCAAGATCAGAACACTGGGAGAAAATAGAGGCGAAAATGGGTGAAATCCAGCGTTTGTTGATATCCGAAGAATTTCCTATGCTATTAAACGCTGCGGAAAAGACCTTCTTGCGTGTACAGGTTGCAATATAAAAGAACATTAATTAAGAGCAGAAACTTTTTAATTATATCTGTTCACAAAACGGAAAATTTTGTTTTGCATCCGTGAAATTGAGGTAAGTGTAATTAGGAGATAGCGCATTACTTTTGGGAATAGAAGAGCGAAATAAGTTTTAAAAATTATATTTTGCAAATCTGCCAAGTTTTGTGCCATAAAATTGAGTAATAAACTTTGGAAGTTGTTCTTTGCATTACTCCATATTAAATTTACATTTTATATTTGAGGGGTTACAGGCAGGGAATGCGTTTAAGAAAAATTTATTAGTATATGGCAACCAAATTAATTGTACAATCGATATGAAGTTGGAGACAGTTAACATAGCAAACATTTGACAGAGTTGTCACGGGACAATGCGAAACAGTTTTTTTTTCAAAAATTGCCGTTGATATTATTGCCACTCTACTTTGTATTTGTTATTGTAGAACTTAGCCTAGAAGTAACCAAATATGCTGAAAACTGTTCTTTTTTAGACAAAACAAGTAGCTCTTTTATTTATAACAGAAGAGATATCCCTAATTGTTAGGGAAATCAATCTACTGGCCAAAATTTCACATTCTGACCTTGACTTAATTATCAAAAAAATTAAAGTACGCAGAAACCAGACGCCAAAATAAATAAGTAAAGCCTTTTTTTAAGAGTTAACTTTTTGTAGGATTTTTCTAAATCAATCTTGAGCATATTTTTTCGCGACTTTTGTAGTAGACGTTCATTTTTCTTGGCAATGAGTTCACAAGATTGGGTGGTTCTGAAACTATGACACACAAAGACAGCTGCAAGAGAAAAATTTTAAAAGCTGGTTATTGATCTAAAAGCTTTCGAGATATATCTTATTTTGAAGGTTTTGGTAAGCACATAGAGTATAATCATTGTTTATGGTCTATTGACTAAAGCCAGTGAAAATCGTAAAGCCTTAATTAGAATTTCATGGAAGATCTGAACCTCTTCGCAATAGAACTATCGAAATAATTACACAAAAATATGGCAAAAGGCAAGTACTCTTAGTGTACAAAAATGATACGTTTACAATAGCACCCGAAAATTCTAGTTAAATTTATTTGTCACAGACCAGCATGTCCGCAAGTGAGCTTAAGCAATATACTGCTCCTATGATCTTCCAATTGGGCATATCAAGCGAAAACGTGGTTGCCTTAGTCCAACATAAGTCAAGCGATGCATAAACGAAAGAAAGAACTAGCAGTTCTCGTGAAAACGTGTTAGAATACATACTCGAAATTTAGGCTCCTCGGTAACAGCCATACACTATATTGCACGTAATATGCAAGCATGTTTATTCGAAAACTTGACAAAGTGATTATTTTCCAACGTAATTTTACTTGTACTGCTTTATTTACTCAGTGGTTTTGCATGAACGGGCTTCTTCTACATGTAAAACTTAAGTTTACCCAGTACGCCCGATTTCCACTTTTTCGAAATTTTCCACTTTTTTAAAGAAGTTGGTGTTTCCATAAAAACGTTATATTTCTTCATAAATCATAATATGCCATATTGTGAAGAACGATCATAACTTTATTGCTGTAGGACTTTGGGGGCCACAGCTTGGACTGCGTTTGGGTAAGAGGGAGTTACTTGTAAAAATCGTAGGATTGCATGAGATAGTCCATCTACTGTAAATTTTGCGACTCATTCACCGATGACTGTTCATAATGTCGATAGTTGCATTCTTCGGCCATTATGAAAGAGAAAGACATATGCTTGATTTTCAAGGTAAATATATAATATTTTTAGCAAAAACTGGCTCCGTTCACAGCGAGCAAGGGACAAGGTAGGGTAAGCGGTCATAGAATACTCTAAGTATGAAGGTTTACACAATATCCGAATCTGTTATGGAGACAGGTAGGCTTTCAACTTCTGGATTTCCGTTTCTTCACACGTGAGGTAGCGTGCTAGGAATGGGAGTATAGAGTGCTGATATGCCAATGTACTGCAAGGCATATGACGGAAGCTTCGGCGCATTGTACGGAAGATTTCGCAGCCATTAGTTCAGAGTGGAGAGGATGAACGACCTCGCTAAGGATGCGATCAGAAAATTGCCTGGCCGTTTTAAAATGTCGCTGCATTATAATGTGAGCTAAAAAACACAGGAAACATCGGCAGATGAAGAGAGCATTCAGAGGATACGCTTTAAAATGACCAAATCTTTATTTAAGTTTGGTTGGAAAAATAAGTGGCCAGTAGTAAATAATGAGGGAGAAAATGCGGGTATCTATAAATCGCCAGATTAGGGCTAGCAGTGTGCGATATGAACTCAACCAGTGGATATAATATAAAAGTTTACGGATTTTAATAAATGAGGCCTTCAATATGAAAAGTGAATGAGAGGCTACGTGCCACAGTAACACCAAGAGGACACCTAATTGGGCAGAATGTCAATGGATTTAAGACTGGGAGATGATCCCAATCGAAAGCACACTGGACTGACTTCTGGTCGTTAATCAGAAGGCCATTTGCCGACGACAATGCTGAGACGTGGTCCAGGCCATCTTCCAGTGCTTGGAGATGTGTCTGACTTCGAGAGCATAGCCAATAACCATATCATCAGCATATTTAACCGACAATTATTGTTTTGTCGATCATAGGTCATCAGTGCGGAGGGAGAAGAGTTATAGACCCTTGGAGGACTCCATAGTTTTTGGGATGGCCTGTGGATTTTCGCTTTCCGCACTGAACGAATTGAGTGCGGGAGTGAAATATTCCCCAAGCCAAGGGACAGCCCAGCCGGGAGAGCCGCATGCAGAAGTTTTAAGATGGCGCGTAATCGTATTAAATGTTGAGGAGTAGTCAAGAGAAGCACATGCGTATGCACGGCTTGCGACCTTTAGATGTTACAGTAGTCGCCGGCTATTAAGCCCACCTCAGGCTTAGACCAAATTGGGCTTAATAAGCGGCGGGCGCATTAAGTGGAGAGTCCTGGTTCTTGATTAGCAAACGCAGGATAGGTACTATACATTACATACGTACTGTATTATGTGTAGAGCTTGGTAATGTACAAGAAAAGAATGCTGTTTGTCTGTATTTTACGTAATAACAAAAAAATATTTGTGGTACGTAACCAGTTGCGCACGCAGAGAGATGAGAATTTCACTCTATCCTGTTGGCAAACTGGGCTTTGTAGCCGGCGACTGGGCTTATTAGCCGGCGGATTTTGCAATGTAAAATTCCGTCCCAAGCTGACTTGGGCTTAATACGCAGCTGGGCTTATTAGCCGTGGGCTCAATAACCGGCGACTACTGTATTTGGTTTTTTTGTTTACCAAACTGCCCTCACCTACATCAAGAACGCAGAGAAGGGTGGTGGTACCAGCTCCCTACTCTGCTTTTGATTACTGAAATTTAAAAAAAAAACAGAATCACACAGCAAACGAGAAATAGGCATAAGAATCACGTGCTGCACAGACGGGAAGGAGGGGATGGTGAGTAACATAGTGTACCTGCTGAGAGCGTTGCGCAGCTCGATGACGGCCAGTACAGAGAGCGCCAAAATCATGGGCTTGGTATCCGCGAAAACTGAGCAGGGAACGTTCTCGAAGGCGGCCATATCGATCACGCACAGGAGGTACTGAGTCTGAAATGCAGGTAGAGTAAACCGGGGTGAATGTTAGTTGGCTACACCGGATAGGATCACAAACAAGAAAGGTCTATAAAACCACGAGATTCATACAACAGTGGGCTTTTGAAATTCAACCGCCATAGTTTCGGCTCTCCAATCGCACGTAGGTACGAAGGCTACCCCCCCCCTCCTTTGTTTATTCGTACTGCAATAACGAAGCCATCTGCAGGCGATGCTAGCGCCGTTTTAAGTAGGACAGACTGCAAGTACTTTTTGCGAATCATTCACAGATGACCATTCATGATGGCGACAGTTTAAGTCTTCGGCTAGTATCCATACCTTGTGATCGGCCGGTGTTATCTAGTTGCTATACCTCCTTTTATTAACGGTAAATGCAAGAGTTTTTGCTGAAAATTTAGGATATTTACCTTTAAAATAAAGCATATTTCCCTCTCTTCCCCCGCACAACCATATAAATGCGTGCCCTAAGACAGTTTGGTCCACTCAACAGATTCCCTTTCATATCCCCTTTAAGTACCATTGAGGGCAGTGCGAACCGTACTGCGATATTTTCGACAGCCAAGCGAAGTTAAGAGTCTCTGCGCCTGTTACTTGTTTACGCTGCTGCCTTGGGCATCTCCCACCTTTTTTTGCGGGATCCGCAGTGTCCATTTTTATGTTTTTGTAAACATCACCCACCCACGCACGCAGGGGGGGGGGGGGAGGGCGCACCGAATGTCCCCCCACCGGCCACTCGAGATCTCCCTCCCCCGGCCAGACCCGCCCACTGCGGCCCGCCCCCGTCTGACCGCAAGTGCCTGTGACGGCCTGATATTTTATTGGCTTGTATCCTATGCGTTCCAGGCTGCGGTCACGCCTTTAGCTGGGGGGGGAGAGGGAAATAGAGAGAAATGTTGCACAGTAAGTTCAGATCCACAAGGCGGCGGGCAGGGAAAGGGGGCTTGATGGCGCATGTATTTCACCGCAGGGAGCTGCTCTGCCCGCAGTCGACCACAAGCTCCTCCCTGTAGTCTACCGCGCTGAAGTTGGTCTTGGACTCAAAAAAGGTAGTTCAGTCCAGGCAACTGCTCGCGGGGGCTGCTCTCTCGGGGGAGACATTTATGCATACGCAGAAAAAAAGCGTACCCTGTGCGCGTCTAGGCCTGTCGTTCGTCGCATGGCGCAGTGTCTACGTATAGAGCAGCGCTAGCAGGAGACTAAACGTATGATGCTGATG
>JAYGXS010001246.1:0-15025 GCA_036362985.1 Ligula intestinalis
TCGAGTCGGCAAATCCAGTTCTTCAAATGGCACGTCTTACCGACTGAGTCACATAACATTGAAGGAAGTGAACGCCCAGAAAGACTTCGGAGTCTGGACCACACCCTCGCTTAAACCCTCCCTGCATTGCACAAAGGTAGCCAAGTCCGCGATGTCGATCCTACACCTCGTCAGACGAGCGTTTTATAACTTTAATGAAAAGTGCTTCACAAAAGTCTTCGGAACCTTCGTAGGACCGCACCTAGAATCCACTATCCAAGCTTGGAGACCCTGGGCCACGAAAGATATCAACATCCTGGAAAAGGTTCTACGGCGCGCAACCAAACTTGTTTTGAGGCAGGGCTCGCAGCCCTATGAAACACGACTGTCGAATCTCAACCTTTTCCAATTGCGCTACAGGCAGCTTCGGGGGAACCTGATACTAGCATTCTGCGTATTACGTCTTCAAAACTGCTGTCTTATATCAGGGGATTTTTTCGAATTAGCAACGACCACGAATCTGAGGGGTCATCCTCTTAAATTAAAGGTGACAGGGGCCAGGCTGGACGCTCGGAAACACTTCTTTTCAAAAAGGGAGGTCGGAGCATGGAATGCGCTTCCTCAGGACGTTGTTATGTCGGAATCGCTAGAGGGTTTTAAGCGAAAACTGGATCGATATAGCAGTGCATGATGGATCGTAACTGACAGTTTACAACAATAATACTACTTCCAATTTTTTCAGCAGTATTCGTTTTTTTTATCCATTTAAGTTTGCTCCCACGCATAGCCTCATGCGAAGGTCTCTGCAGTCCTCCCTAATTGGCTGTCTGCGTACTGTGATTACCCCGCTAGCGATCTTATCAGCCAGACGTGACGGCCTAAAAATTCACACTTGGTTCGACCCAAAGCGGACTGTCGACGATCTGGACGGATGCCTCTGTTTTTCCAGTTCCGTTGGCGGACTCTGCAATCAGTAAGGAAGAATCAGGACGCGGCTTTCACACGGTCATGATCCTGGGAACCTTTGCAATGCCTCCCGTTGGAACCCCTTTTTTTCTCCTAAATCCCACGCATTACTCCCAGAAGAGCGACAGTTTTTCTCCTAAAAATCCCTGAGGAGATTTTTTTTCACTGTCTGCTCCTCCTTTCATCCTATGACACAGGACAACGGGCCTCGCCAACAGTCTGAGAAACAAATTTTCTGCTCCCACTGCACGTATGTACAAATAGGGCATTCAAATAATTTTTTCTTACATACTCCTTAATATACTGATACCTACATAAAGCAGAGATAAGAGGAAGGTTCGGCTTACCTGGGGGCATTTACCTTGGGTTCTCGACAGACTTGACGACGCAATCGCGTGGTGAGGTGACTAATGAGTGTGGCTAGGGCTGATGGTGGGGGTGTGTGAAGTGCTGGGTGTGTCGATATGACGGTAAATGCCACTGTCGTGATGCGCATAAGACCAAGTATGCCCATGCGGTGAGCGAAGGATCGGGGGCAGTGCGAGCAGTGAAGGTGGTGGTCTCGTCTGTGTGTTGGTGCTCCAGGCACTAGTTTACCAGTTGCTGTGCGATGGATTCGCAAGTGACCAACTAGACCGAGGCGTGAGGTGAATGTGCGATTGCAGTGAGGACATATTTGGCCCTCAGAGCTGGTGGAGGGTTCGGGTGTGGTGATGAGACTTGCGGCGGGCGGTGATGTGTTGGAAGGGGTGGGGGAGATTGTAGGTGGGTTGGAGTTGGTGGATGAGGGAAACGAGACATCTGTGGCGTCGATTGTTGCCGTCGAGGTGGAGGGCAGAGAAGGGTCAGGCGGAGTGTTAAGTGCAGTAGACATGGGTGGTGTCGGAGGAGGATTGCACGGCTTTCGGATGTGACCAACAAGGCCAACGTTGGAAGTGGTTGGGTGGTGGCAGTGTGCATCTGTGGAGTGTGAGACTTGCGTGCCGTCCGTTTTGACTTGGCGGCAGTGATCCGACTGGCTTCGTAGATTGCGGCGCCCGTTTTTGCCATTCTTCGCCAGGCGGATCGGTCCTGGGCTAGCTTCTTTCAGTTCGTCGTGTTGATTTGGAGACGCTTCAGGGAGTTCTTCAGCGTATCCTTGTAACGTCTCTTTCGTCCTAATTTGCGATGATAACCGACAGCGACAAAGCCATAGAACAGTCACTTGGGTAGCCGTTCGTCGTTCATGCGTACCACGTGACCGCTCCAACGCAGTTGTATCTGCCTGAGCATGGCCTGGATGCTGAAAACTCCCGTTCTCTCCAGGATTATCGTGTCCGGGATTCTCTCCTCCCACTTCACCTTCAGTATGCGGCGTAGGTAGCTGAGATGAAAGTGGTTCAGTTTCCGCGCTTGGCCGGCATAGACAGTCCAGGTCTCTGCTCCGTACAAGAGTGTTTACAGCACAGCAGTTATGTACACCTTCAATTTCGTTGACAATTGAAAGCCGTGGCGATTCCATGCGGAGGATTTGAGCCCACCGAAGGCTTGACTGGCTTTTGAGATTCTGCGCGCAACCTCGTCGTCGATTCTAGTGTTAGTTAGTTGGCTTTAGTTTGAGTAAGTAAGTTGGATTTTCGTTCATTAAGTTCAGATTATTATATATTACCTTTCTTCAATTAGTTTATTTTTAGGCTTATTAGGGACATTGGTTTTGTTTTTTATTTTTTACTTCTCTTCACTTTATTCTCGTAAATTCTTATTTTTTGCGTTTTCCCGCAAGTTCCTGTAGTTCCCAATATTTGCGTAGTTGCGTAATTCATCGAGTGGGTCGAGGTTTTGGAGGCTAGTATACACCGGGTAAGGTTGAATACCGTAGGCGGACTGAGTCGAAACTAAATGGAATCGTCAACACAACCAGCACTCATCCAGGCGATAAGGGAGGATAATGGGAAAGAGAGACATAATCGCATAATAGGCATGAATAGGAATTTAATGCATAATGAGTGATGTACAAAGATACGAGAAATAATAAAAAGCGTAAAGTGAATATGTACTTATCGATACATATTACGGTGGGTTTTTGAAAGTAACGTTGGCTCATAGTTCGCCTTTTGCTGTAACATATATTTTGCATGCTGATACTGGAATGTTTCTATGGACTAAGACAATTTATTAGTCTTTTAAGGTGTCTTTTCAACCAGGCAAGGCAACTAGTCGTCTTGTGTATCTTCACCAAACAACAGCATTTCTGAATTTAATATCCCCCTATTTGGATGCCCGCACACAAGTAATTAAAACTTCCAATGTTATCTCCAACCCAAAACATGTCAGAACTGGAATTTTCTCAGGGTAGCAGAATTGTCTCACTCTTGTTATGTCCTTTTGTTAGCGATATTCCGGATAAGTTTCACCATATTAGTTCCTTTATGGACGTTGTAGTTTTAAAAGTGGCCTATCGGCATAAACCGGCAGGTCGCAACAGCGTGCTCACGTGGTGCCCCATGGTGCTGCACCTAGTGCCTTTCCTTTTCTTGGCACCAACGCACCGTTATGGTTGTTGGCGACGATAATCAGCCTGCACTGAGCATAGTGCGCGAAGTTTGAAATTGTTTGCGAGTTACAAGTCTCTCGAACTTGCGTGTTTTTAGTCTCTATCCCAGTATAGAAGACACGCTTCTTGGAAATTATTCAAGAATTGACTATATATTTCCAAGGTTTGGAATTTTATACGTGGAAATCTCAATCCGGCCGCTCTGAAAAATTCCTCCGCTGTGAATTATTTTCAAAGTTTGGAAATTGCTTCTTGGACGTGTCGATTTTGTGAAAAACTCCTCTGTGCCACAAAAATCTGCACATCTCCGAATTTCACGCCGAGGCTGAGTCCTTATATCACTGTGGTGTTATATACCCTTATCCTAATATTGTCATAATATTTAGGATAAAATTGACTCTCACGTTAGGATCAAAGTGGCTCTCACGTTATTCCTAAGGAAATCTTATAACCAAATACATGTCATTGTATCTGTCAGGAACTCAATATTTTACTCTGACTTGCTGTAACCTGCTTGTCTCAGTAAACTTGCACTATCTGGCCAATCGATCTTCTCTCCGCCTCACTCCTATGGGCTCGTTGGTTTGGCTTCCGACTTAATTGGCAGTATCACACGCAGGCAGCAACGCAAAAAAATCTTACATAGCATAGAGAGTTTAGATGCTACATGTCCGTTAGCACGAAACGTTTCGCCTCCGCCGGATCTCGAACCCGGGTCGCCAAATCTGGTTATTAGCGGTGTTAGCACCTTAGGCAGCCCGGCCACTTCGACACGGGCCCTTGACAACCATGTCAAGATACGACCAGAAAGTAACTGCCAATATGGCCACTTAGATAATTTTATAAATTCTCCACCTCCCGCCAAACGGCCAAGATGTCTACTACGTTTACCGAAGTTAGACTGTGAGGACTTCGTCCTCCGCCAGGAGTTTTCGGAGCTGAAGCAAAATAGATAGCCTATCTAAAAACGCATATTTCTTATACAGCGGTTAAAACAGCCCTTGTCGGCCAAAAACCAGGGGTAAATAAAACTACATATGCTCAGATAGCCTCGGCCGTTAAACCTGAAATTCGCATATCATCTGCCGAACCAAGTAAACCAGCGGACGTCTCACTTGATCGCAAAGAAACTAAAATATATCCGCAGTCCATGCCATCGTTACTCGGCTCAGGCAGCACTAACAATGATCTGCATTTGCGTCCTAGTGTCACATCGTTGCTCGATGCTGCACTAGAAAGCGATGATACAGAGGTCGATAAGATCATTAAGCCAAAAAAGCCTAGGGCTAGAAAGGCTCAAAAGTCTAAATGGGCCAGGAATGCGCAGTCAGCTAACCCGAAAACCGGCACATCAGGACCTCTTGAACCTTAAGTACCGGATACAGATGCCCGCTTGGTCGTAACTCGTGAGCTCGCAACAGATGCACCAGTGAGTCACAAGCAGAATATAGTTGTAAAAGGGGCTCCAGAGATAGCGTCCACAATTGCACAAGAACGAGTTGACGCTGATAATGACTTGGATTTGGACATGTCTGTCGAAACGCCTAAAACCTGCATATCGGATCATGTGTCAAGCCCACGGGCTATACCATCGTCACTCGGCTTAAGCGACAGTAGCAATTATCGGGATTTGCATCCTAGCACCACATCGTTGCTCGACTCTGCACAAGAAAGCAATGACCAAGAGGTTGACAAGATCATAACTCAAAAGAGGCATAAGCCTAAGAAAGCCAAACGGTTCACGGGTTTGCACTCAGCTTACCCAATAGCCAGTACATCAGGACCGCGTGTACCGGATACAATTGCTCCCGTGGCCGAAACACGTGAGCTTGCAACATATGCCCCATTGAGTCGCAAGCAGAAAATAGTTGTGAAGGGGCCCCAGAGTCAGAGTCGTCAATTGCACAAGAACGAATTAACCATGACGTGGGTCTTATGCGAGTTTACGCCAAACCGTCGCTTAAACCAGATGAGTCTTTCCGCATTCTTAAGGCATTTCGAATAGGAAAGGCTCCAACAGCTCCAGAATCAACTTCTCGGCCACGACCTCTTAAAGGTATTTTGGAAACTGAAGCACAGGCGAAACTCTTGCTAGAGCGCAAACCATCCTTACAGAGTCTGCATTCGCAAGTTTTTTTTCAGCCGGATTATGAGTTGAAAGAGCGGAGAAAGATGAGACAGCTAAAAATAGAGCTGGAGAAACGGAGAACCAATGGCGAGACAAATCTCAAAATAAGAGAGGGACCAATAGTTCAGGTCAAAAGGACATCGCTCTGGTCGAAGCCGGTAACAGTGACAGCCTAGCTGTCCCGCCACCGAAACCTAAGACATGCCCTCTTAAATTGGTCGTTTTAAATGCCAGATCACTGATTAATAAAATGCCTCTGCTCCAGTCTATGGTTTTCGTCAACCGCCCAGACATTGTTATGGTAACTGAGACATGGGCATCGGCCTGTGTAGCTGACTCAGAACTCTCTGTTCTATGATATTCATGCGTTCGGAACGATCGAAACAATGGCCATGGCGGAGGAAGCTGCATCTATATAAAGCAGCTACTTGCATTTCTCCCGTTGGACTATCCACAATTCACAGCGGTGGAGGAGAGCTGCTGGCTACGAGTTGTTCTAAAAAACAAATACTCCTTACTTGTTAGCTGTGTTTATCGCCCACCTAATGCCAATGCAGACTACGATCTTTGTCTCCCGCAGGCATTTCATGCCGCAGCTGACTTGAATCTTAAGTATTGCTTGATTGCAGGCGATTTTAACCTTCCTGACGTGCAATGGTTTCCACCCTCCGGTCCTTCAAAGTTCGAGAACTTACTTGAGGCAACAGACATCGGCATTTGGGATCAGGTAGTTGGTTTTCCCACTCGAGGAGCAAACATATTCGACCTAATTTTTTGTAGGGGATGCGAACCACTTTCAGTGTCATCCTTAGACGCACTTGGGAGTTCAGACCATCTTACAGTTGTTAGTGAACTAGAACTGGAGGCGGATAAAACATTTTCCCAAAAGGTAAAGTCATTATCATGACTTCAGATCAGCAAACACGGCGGACCTACTGGCACATCTAAACGCTCTCGACTGGTCTGAATTTTTCCAATTTTTGGATGTAAATGTTTGTACCGATGCACTGTACGAAGTGTTGGATCCACTCATCCTCCACTTTTACCCCCCGTAAGAAAGTAATACACGTCAATGATGAAGTGTTACTTCCTCTGTCTTTCTGTCGTAGGCTGCGTAAACTCTCTCGTCGTTTGCATTGGCAAAACGACACTTCCGTTCTGCCCTTGATCACACTGATCTTTGAGCAGGCTAAGAAGCTCTCCGAAGAAAAGCAGATATCCGATGAGGCCCACTTCACTGAAAATCCTTCCCTTAATGTTGCGAAACACTTTTCGCGTACAGTAAAGGCGCAGAGGAAAACGCAACACCTCATACTTCAAGATGCTTTAGGACACCCCATAGCTGACTCTAAGTTGACCGCCGATAGCTTCAATGCATTCCTATCCAAAACGTGAGTGAAAGCTCGATCGCTGCACCTCCGGCAATCCAGGCTTGGACGGGTGCCGTAATCGAAACCCTAAGTTTTACCCTCTGGGATGTGACTGTAGCCATTCGTCGTTAGCGTCAATCTTATAGTCCAGGACCAGATGGCGTCCTAGTTAGCCTTCTAAAAGCTGAAGCGAATGATATCTTTCCGTCTATTCTTTGTAAGGTATTTAATCTTGCTCTTGAGAGCGAAACCTGTCCTTCGTTGTGGAAGGAATCGCACATAATGCCTATTCGCAAGCATGGCCGATCGACCTCATTCGACAACTTTAGGCCAATAAATACACTTCCCGCAGCCTCGAAGATCTTGGAGACTTTAATCAAAGAAAAGATGATGTGTCACTTGACAGAGAACAACCTGCTCAATACAGCTCAACATGGCTTTCACAAGAAACGATCTTTTGACATCTGTCAGCTCTCTTTCTTTGATTATGTGCTGCAATCTAGAGACAGTGGTTTTGCCACTTAAAGCGTCTATTTTGATTTTACTAAGGCCTTTGATCGGGTCGATCATAACCTCCTCCTTCTGAAACTTGCCTACTTCGGCATAGGTAGCAAGCGTCTGAACTTCATATCTTCCTATTTGGATGCTCGCACACAACTAGTAAAAATTTTCCAATGCTATCTCCAACCCCACGCATGTGAGGAGTGGAGTTATACAGGGTAGTGTACTGGGTCCGCTCCTATTTTGCCTGTTTGTCAACGACGTTTCAGATTGTTTACATTATGGCAGACCCTTCATGTACGCTGATGATTTAAAAGTCGCTTATCGATATAAACCGGCAGATCGCAACATCGTGCTCAAGCTGATAAAAAGGATCTTCAGGCCTTCGCCCAGTAATGTTGCACATGGCGCCTCACCCTTTCATGGCACAAATGTTCCGTTATGGTTGTTGGCGACGATCATTAACCGGAATTAAGCATTGCCGGCATGGAACTAAATGCCCTATGAGTTATCAAGGGTTTGAGCATATCCTACTCTAATAGTCTCAATTTGTCAGAGCACTGTGCCCTGATAGTCTCGAAAGCACGCCGAACCATCGGATTTATCCTTAGAAATTTTAAGACTATCAAGGTTAGAACTAGCCTTTATAATATGTACGTGAGACCTAGTCTTGAATACTGCTCACCCTTATTCAGTCTTCTGCGCACTAGTGAACGGAAGAAAATAGAATCGGTGCAGCACTTCTTCACTAGAAGACTTTTCACTACAGAGCACCCTAACTTAACCTACCAACAAAGGTGCGAACTTATAAAGCTGGATCCCCTATGGCTTCGTCGATTGCAGAAGGGTCTATTTTTACTGTTTAAACTTTTGAATTGCCAAACCTTTAATCCTCTTTGTACAATAAGGCAGCTTGAGCACTCTTGACGCGCCAGTGTTCGAGACGTATTTTTATCTCTTCCTATGGCACGTACAGTTAAGTGCTGGCAATTCTTTTAAGTAAACGCCAGACCAATCTGGAATAAGCTGCCCAAAAGTGTTAAAACCCAGCAAAGCTACCCTATGTTTAAGAGAGCTGTATTTAGTTTTCTACATTCAGGACAACTTTCACGAATTTTGGGTGCTGACTCGGTGGAATCTCTCTTTCACTCTGATGGTGTTCGTGGACTTTGAACCCCGCCAGGCTTCACTGCTGAAGATAATGCGGCTGAAGCAGCAGCCCGCAGTCTGCTAACCTTTCAGCCGATAGCGCGCAACTTTTGCCGACAACCATTGAAGGAAGACTGAGAACACTGTGTTCTTGTGCCAACCCTCTCCGTCTGGAACTAATGTTTTTAAACGATATGAAACATTTCTCCTGCTGATGAGTCAACTCAGCTTACAACTGTACATATATTCAGTTTGTATCATACCTTTGGAGGCAGGTTTTTTTCACTTGAAACAAACTCCCTATCTCGCCCAGTATTGACAAAACAAAAACTGAAACAAAACCAATACTGGCTGCAACATAGGGAGTTTAAGTCACTTTAAGTCACTTTAAGTCACTTTATTAAGGGAAGAAGGCTTTCGCCCTTGAGCTCCCTATTCATAACCAAAATCGCATAATAGGTCCACCGTAACAATAGTACATAATACAAATGTACAAATGTAGGCTTAACATCAGCGATAAGTGTGAGCCAGTTGCAAGGTGCTGCTACTGACACTTTGTTCATTATATCTGCCACAGTTTCTCAGCAAATGAGAATCAAGTTTGTGTTTAAAAATGTCGACAGTATCTGAGAGGACCACATCTTCCGGGAGTCCGTTCCACGCTCCAATGACCCTCTGAGAGAAGGCGTTTCGTCGAACGTCGATACGGGCCGGTTTCCTCTGTAGTTTAAAAGGATGACCTCGCAGATGGTCAGTCCGAGCCAATTCGAAGAAATCATCAAATTCTAGGGCACAGTCTCGGCCTCTAACAATTCGGTAGGTTTGTATGAGGTCCCCGCGGAGTTGCCTATAATTGAGAGGGAAAAGATCAAGTTCGGTCAGTCTGTCCTCATAAGGCAGATGACCAAGTTTGTTTTAGGTTTTTTCCGGTCTTCGAGGTGTTGGAAGGCGCCCAAGAGGTGCATTACCAACTCTTTACAATTGCCTGTAAACTGGCATAATAAACATATTATATTTTATAGACGGTCAAGACCTTAATGTGCCCAGAGTTATTATGTATCTGGATATATCATATTCTAACAGTCTTTATCTGCCAGAGCACTCTACCTTGATTGTCTCAAAAGCACGCCGAACTACTGGATTTATATTTTTATAAATTTTTAAACCATTAAGGTTCGAACCAGTCAGCAATTCATTATAATTCAGTATATATAAGGGAAAGAGGCAGAGCCTTCGAAAACCATATTTACAGATAAATGCTGTCAGATCATGCATATTGCTCAAAGTCATCTATACACTAGATAAATTGTTGTTGTCTTCCAAATGGATGAGTAGCAAGCAAAGTAAAATCAAGCCTTCCTTTGAATGCATCCACGCTTTAAGCAAGAACAACCGAGGAAGGAGGTTTATTTCATTCTTCAATGACGCGCTGGGAGAAGAAGTGGGCCCGCACTTTTAGTTTGGCGTGGTGTTTTTTCAGTTCGTACGGATGACCGCGTGCAGGTATTTTTTTGCAAATTGAAAGAAGTCGGTCATCTGAAGAGAACAGTCTTCTCCCCTGACGATTTTAAACACCATGATAACATCTCCTCTGTATTGCCTATAATAGAGAGGAAAAAGATTGAGCCTATCTAGACGACCTTCATATGGGAGACCTCCTTAGCTGCTGACTATCTTGGTCGCCCTTCTTTGCACTTTCTCAAGCATTACGTAATCTTTCTTCATCCAAGGGCATCACGCCTGGACGCAGTACTCTAACGTCGGCCGAACAAATGTTCAAAAGACTCGCCCAAAAAGCCCTTCATTAAAATAGAGGAAGGACCTTCTGATCGCTCCGAGGATGCCCATAGCCTTCTTTGTGGTTTTAGCACAGTGAGTTGATGGTTTGAGGTCGGGTGTCATACGTACACCTAGATTCCGTAGTTCGTTCAATAGGTCGAGTTGATGACCTACGATCGAGTAGTCATACTGGAATGGAAGTACCTTTCTAGGACTAGACCGTAAATAGATTACTTGGCAGTTGCCAATAAAGGAGAATATACAAGTTCCAGACAGCAGTTCCGAAGACGAAGATGCGATCACTGGAACAAGGACTTTATTTTCCTGACGTTTTGGATTCCGGCGGGAATCCTTAGGGGCCTCTGACTAAGGATTCCCGACGGAATCCAAAACGTCAGGAAAATAAAGTCCTTGTTCCAGTGATCGCATCTTTTTCTTCGGTACTTGTCATTTGTTTAAGTTCAGCTGCAGAAGTCATTTTTCACACCACTTTTGCAAGTGATCCAATTATTTTTTTAAGATCTTTCCATCCTCTGAGCTTTCAATGGACTTCCAGATCTTTAGATCGTGTGCAAACATGACTTTCTAACACGTAAGCCCGTCAAGACAGTCGTTCACATATAACATAAATATAATGGGACTCAGAACACTTCCCTGTGGAACCCCCGCTGGATACGGTTTTCCATTCTGTTTTGGTGTCTCCAATACAAACACGCTGACGCCTGCCTTTTAGGAAGTCGGTTAACCATTTGAGTACATTTCCAGTCATACCATTTGATGCAGCCTTGATATTAGTCGTCTGTGTGGAACCTTGTCGAATGCCTTGCTGAAGTTAATGTAGACCACATCGACCGACGAACCCATTTCCAGAGATTTCGTCCAGCTTTCTATGGATGTTAGCAGGTTTGTGAGACAAGAGTGGCCACTTCGGAATCCGTGTTGCGCTACCCTTAGCAAGTTGTTCTCCTCAATATGTCTCATTAGTTCCGTTTTGATTAGTTTCTCCATTATTTTGCAACAAATGCTTGTGAGACTAACTGGTCTATTAGGTGAAGTTCTCTCTCCTCCTTTATAAATAGGTGTTATGTTGGCCAGCTTCCAGTCAGTAGGCAGGGCCCCCTATTACATTGAACTTTTAAAGATCTTTGAAAGTGGGGAGGCCAGTTGTTCTGCGAGCTCATTTAGAAGTTTCGCTGATAATCCATCCGGACCAGGCGATTTAGTGGGCTTTAACTGTCTCAAGGCTTTTCTAACAGTGTCTGTTGCGAACGATACCGTGCTAATTGTATGCGCCGCTGGGACTCTATATTGCTGTACATTTTCGTCAAAAGGCAGCTCCTCGGTATACGCAGACATAAAGAAATTGGACAAGAGGTTTGCCTTATCTGAGTTATCCATACACTTGTTTCCCTCGTTATCTTTCAGATAAGGGATAGGATCTCGAATCCGTTTGGCCATATTCACATAAGAAAAGAATCTTTTTGGGTTATGAGCTATTCCCTTGACTTGTTCTGCCTCAAAGGCGATTCTTTCTTTTCGAATTAGCCTTCAGCATGAATTTTGCTGTTTTTTAAATTCTACGAAGTGTTGGGACTGTTGATATCGGGCGTATTTTTTCCACAGTCTTCTTTTCTTCTTGAAGTTCCTTTTTGTGTTCGGTGTCACCCATTCCGGCCGGGAGATGCGCAAGCTTTTCTTAAGTGGGCAACAGTCCTCTACTAGTTGCTGAGCTACGTTCCTAAAGAATCACCAGACATCGTCTGGTTTAGGTACGTTTGAAGGGCTCCAGCCTTTATAATATGAACGTACATTCATGAATTATGCACTATTTCAACTTTTGATCAATCATTTTTATTTACAGACGACTTCAAACTTGCGTATGCATATAACAAATATTCAGTTACCAGTGTGCATAGAGCGATTGAATCGAATCTTAAAAAACTAAGTGGCTGGAGTTTCCGATGTTCAATGCCATTCTTACCAACAAAATGCCATCGCTTGATTTTTGGACCTCGAAGAATGCCTCCCATAAATTTTTATTTACCAAGCAATAAAAGAGTAGAAATACCTTTAAGACTAAGGTCTTAGCTTTACAAATACTCTGGACATATCTCCTAATTGTAAACGGATATCACAAAAAGCCATTTGATGGTGTGGGCCTTAAATATACAAATTATTATTATTATTATCAGTAAAAATTTTAAATCGATCACACTTAAGGCGGAACTTTATGAAATGTACGTTCTACTCTTTCTGGGTAACTGTTCTCAAGACCTTCAAAGGTTGAGTCGTTACACAACATTGAATACACTTTTTCAAATAATTTTAAAGTGCTTATTAAAAAATAGCTACAGAATTGGTTAAGTTAACTCTGATTATTTGTCGTAAGTCATAATCTGAAAATCATATCAACTGTTTTTTTCTGAACGTAATTACTAATACAGTTTGTTAAACAATTTTAAGGGATTTCAACAACCAGTTGCGGTAGAATCATAAAGGCTGAATTTTTCTAAATCCTCTCACATTTAAAGCAGATTTCCATCAAAATTATGAGAACGAAAATTATAGCTCATCGTAAGATATCTGCTCCCAGACCGAAGCGGTGCCTGACCACGCCTACTAGTCAATGCCTTGATATCAACATGCAGCCCATTGTCAAGTCTAAGCGAATTGATTTATCTGCATTACAGAACTGTAATGAATTCATAATGAAGTTTGGTTCTGTTTTGTCAATACTAGGTAATCTGTTTGATGGTAAGTTATCAGATGTGCCCTCGCGAAATTGTAAAAAGTTGGACTCCCTCATCCATCTTATAACCACGGAAGCTTTTGATAGACAAAAGCGAAACCTTAAATTTAAACTACAAATGCCTCCATATTAAGTCGCTTGGAGTCCACTTGAGCGATATCCAATCATCCTTCGGATCCCCTTTGAGCAGGCAGTCCCAATTCACGGACGACAGTGCATTCTTCATTGAATTAGGATCTGCCTTCCATACATTCTGGGATGTGACTGTAGCCATTCGTCGTTAGCGTCAATCTTATAGTCCAGGACCAGATGGCGTCCTAGTTAGCCTTCTAAAAGCTGAAGCGAATGATATCTTTCCGTCTATTCTTTGTAAGGTATTTAATCTTGCTCTTGAGAGCGAAACCTGTCCTTCGTTGTGGAAGGAATCGCACATAATGCCTATTCGCAGGCATGGCCGATCGACCTCATTCGACAACTTTAGGCCAATAAATACACTTCCCGCAGCCTCGAAGATCTTGGAGACTTTAATCAAAGAAAAGATGATGTGTCACTTGACAGAGAACAACCTGCTCAATACAGCTCAACATGGCTTTCACAAGAAACGATCTTTTGACATCTGTCAGCTCTCTTTCTTTGATTATGTGCTGCAATCTAGAGACAGTGGTTTTGCCACTTAAAGCGTCTATTTTGATTTTACTAAGGCCTTTGATCGGGTCGATCATAACCTCCTCCTTCTGAAACTTGCCTACTTCGGCATAGGTAGCAAGCCTCTGAACTTCATATCTTCCTATTTGGATGCTCGCACACAACTAGTAAAAATTTTCCAATGCTATCTCCAACCCCACGCATGTGAGGAGTGGAGTTATACAGGGTAGTGTACTGGGTCCGCTCCTATTTTGCCTGTTTGTCAACGACGTTTCAGATTGTTTACAGTATGGCAGACCCTTCATGTACGCTGATGATTTAAAAGTCGCTTATCGATATAAACTGGCAGATCGCAACATCGTGCTCAAGCTGATAAAAAGGATCTTCAGGCCTTCGCCCAGTAATGTTGCACATGGCGCCTCACCCTTTCATGGCACAAATGTTCCGTTATGGTTGTTGGCGACGATCATTAACCGGAA
This sequence comes from Ligula intestinalis, assembly GCA_036362985.1. Classification (NCBI taxonomy): domain Eukaryota; kingdom Metazoa; phylum Platyhelminthes; class Cestoda; order Diphyllobothriidea; family Diphyllobothriidae; genus Ligula; species Ligula intestinalis. The sequence goes on from JAYGXS010001246.1 coordinate 14,279, forward strand.
TTAAGCATTGCCGGCATGGAACTAAATGCCCTATGAGTTATCAAGGGTTTGAGCATATCCTACTCTAATAGTCTCAATTTGTCAGAGCACTGTGCCCTGATAGTCTCGAAAGCACGCCGAACCATCGGATTTATCCTTAGAAATTTTAAGACTATCAAGGTTAGAACTAGCCTTTATAATATGTACGTGAGACCTAGTCTTGAATACTGCTCACCCTTATTCAGTCTTCTGCGCACTAGTGAACGGAAGAAAATAGAATCGGTGCAGCACTTCTTCACTAGAAGACTTTTCACTACAGAGCACCCTAACTTAACCTACCAACAAAGGTGCGAACTTATAAAGCTGGATCCCCTATGGCTTCGTCGATTGCAGAAGGGTCTATTTTTACTGTTTAAACTTTTGAATTGCCAAACCTTTAATCCTCTTTGTACAATAAGGCAGCTTGAGCACTCTTGACGCGCCAGTGTTCGAGACGTATTTTTATCTCTTCCTATGGCACGTACAGTTAAGTGCTGGCAATTCTTTTAAGTAAACGCCAGACCAATCTGGAATAAGCTGCCCAAAAGTGTTAAAACCCAGCAAAGCTACCCTATGTTTAAGAGAGCTGTATTTAGTTTTCTACATTCAGGACAACTTTCACGAATTTTGGGTGCTGACTCGGTGGAATCTCTCTTTCACTCTGATGGCGTTCGTGGACTTTGAACCCCGCCAGGCTTCACTGCTGAAGATAATGCGGCTGAAGCAGCA
>JAYGXS010001247.1:0-15024 GCA_036362985.1 Ligula intestinalis
TTGCAAAAGACTATAAGTCTGCATGAATTTCCAAGATTTCCGTGGGAGGTCATTTTATATGTGGAAGGACAGTGGCCTACTTGGAAAATAGCCAATGGCAGGGTAGTAAAATAGAACATGCTACTACTACGAAATAGGAAGACAGTTATACAAAAGTTAGGCTCTAGTGAGCCCAAAACTTCACTGTCATCGATATAGTTTGAGGAGTTGATTTCCGGTGGGTACTAGAGGTTTAGCCAAAATGAGAACATGTCAACTCATGTCAAGTCAAATTTATTGAGGGAAATATAAGCAAACACCTTTGAACTCCCTCTTGGTACATAGAATTTCAGAAATGCATCGGCAGAAGGTTATTTCGAAATACATTCACGAGGCTATTACTACTGTGCTTAAAGTTTGCCGATTCTCCAAGCTAGTTGTGCCAAGTTAAGTTATCCTAGCGAGAAGATGGATGAAGACGCTCCATTTCATATAGGAGCTGAGGAGAGAAAGCCAAGCAGGTGTTTTCAGGGAATCATCATTGGAACAGTACCTGGGAAATTAAAGTACGAAGCACTCTAGAGGGCAGGCGCATTAAGGGAAGGGAATCAGTAGTAGTGTTCCAGAAGACCATCTGATGAGCAAATTTTTGCATTCATTGATATTTATGAGGTTAATGTGTTTGTGTAACAGCTTTATCAAGTAATGCACTCGAGTAAAAAGTGAAAACTATTTATATGCGCTTTATGAAATAAGCGAGAGGTGGAAAATAGGGGGCAATCATTCACAATCTGAACACAAAGTTATACCACGTCAACTCCAGACTAGAGTTATTCAAAAAAAACTATGCTACTTACATTTTGTCACTAGCATATTTATTTATATTTATGAATGCGTATAAAAGTGTAGATGTTACACTGCCATGCAAGCAGTGCGTTTCATTGAGGGTTAAACGGCATCCCAGCCGCCTTTTAAGTTCCTAATAAAAAATTGAGTTGACTACTGGATCAAGCATGGACACGAAAACATTCTTCTTCTGCAAAGGAATGATTCGGAAATGGAATACTCTGCCTGCAAATATCGTCCTGCGAAAGTTCCGTAAAAGTGCCGGCATCACAACTGACGCATGTGTACTTCAATCTATCACAGACCATTGCTCTAAGATATTTTATCGCACTGAACTAAACTTACTAGGTAAAACTCTAGCCAGAGCGATCTACAGGCCCGGTCCCTTTTGGAACGAAAGAAGCGGTAGGCCAAAGTGGAAATAAAAGTTTATTCTGCACAGAATGATTCAAAAATAAACAGGAGCAAGTTAATTATCGGACAAGCAGTTTTCGAAATCATTGGGCCTGGCAGCAATCATCACAGCATGGTCCTTTGACGGCCAGCGTTGGAAGCAGATCGACCAGACGGGGGGAAGCAAACTAATGCGTGCGTGTCAATGGGTCATCTGAGACAAGCGTTCGCGCGGAGCATGCAGCTGTGCTAAAGCTAGGTCGGGACTTGGAAGTACGTGACCTCATGAGTGGCGTGCTATGGGAGGTCACTAGATGTTGACGGCCTAAAAATCTGCTAGCGTTTCTTTGCTCAGTTTTCTGTTTACGTGCTGAGTCGTTTTTAGCACTGCTTCCCTGGACTCCTGTGGATTAATTAGATTTGCGGACCTAGGAGGTTCTTGTGCTTGTGGGCACTGGGATATGTGGACGGATTTAGACCAACCAGGTTGGCACCCAATCAGAGTTTGACTAAACGTCACTGCATTATCAAATGAAACTCTCGTCGTCATTCTACGATCTGCAAGCACATACACAGCTTTGTGCCATAACGAGCTAACATTTTGCCTCATGCTTTGTCTCCGACGTCAAATGCTTCAAAAGAAACAAACTACTTTCCTTCTTTTCCGAAAACGCTCTTCTCTTTAACAAAAGAATTCACTTCCAATACACCTGGCCTATCTGTGATAGCCATGTGTTGGAGCACCTAGGAAACATTAAGCATCATCTCTGATGATGGACTCCAATAAAAGTTTGAAAGCTCAGACGAATAAAATAATGACTCCGGTGGTCGACACGCGTTTTCCCTTGAAATATCACCTAGTGCTTGACACTTTGATTTCTCAATTGCGCGTATTCGGCTTATACTCAACAACTAGGCCTTAACTCTAGTGGATTTTGATTTTTTTAGCCTATATGGTTCTGTCCTATTCTCTCTGACAGACGCAAACATGGCCCAAATAAGCAAAGGTATACAGCTGGGTTTATGTTTGGTAAAGATAAAAGCAGGCGATATCCCGTCCGGTGGCAGACAGATCCACATCGGTGCCTACATATGCCACGCCTGGCATGAGGGTGAACAAATTTCCGGCAAATACGTTTCCCGGTTTTCTCTCGCTACAACTTCTACGCTGGCAAGTAACACCAGAAGACGGAGTGTGAGGTGCTTTGTAACACCAGTTTACCCGGATATTCTGACTGGTGAGCACGCATATCGAAACTCACGCACTGCTATACCGTGACGTGCGAGCAGTCTATAACATTACCCATTCGACAATATTGACTTTCTGCAAGCGAACGTAGGAGGTAGGATTGGAAAGACGCAGCTAACGAAGCGCGCGAATGCCATGTGTATGTTTTATGTGTTATTACCCCCGCTACTGTAACTATTACTACCACCATTGATACTGTAAGTAATAATGCTATTACTTCTACTTTTACCGCCTCCACGAACAAACCATAACTATAAGCATTTTTGTCATAATTTGTGAGTCTGACCCACAAAGTTGGTAAGTTCTACGTTTTAGGCTACGTGTCGCAAAGTGCTCCCATTGACAAGGCATGCAGTAAGTGGCAACATGACAGCTAGTGAGCCAGGAGTGGCCATTCCGGCCTCCCTAGACTTTGTCGGCAACTTTTTTATGCGCAAACACACGAGCTGGGAGTCGTCTACACTATTATTACTACTACTGCGACTGTTATCACCTCCACCACCACCAACACAACCACCACCACCAACACAATCACAAGTACAACCACTAACACACACACAACACAACTATCACCAACATCAAAAACACAGCCGAAAAAAACACTTACTACACCAACACAATCACCCTCAACACCGTTGTCACAACAACCTTCAACACAACCACCAACACAATGATCAATACCAACCCTACAAACACAACCACCACCATCACAACTACCAGCAACACCGCACAAACTTTACCAACACCACCACCAGAAATGTAATCAGACGAAGACTTACAATGTTTACACCAACGTTACCAGCACCCTTAGCATCATCAACAATACCGACACTGCCAACAAAATCACCACCAACAATACCAAATACTACTCCCAAAACCACAACCACAGGCACAACCACACAAACACTCGCAAAGCATACACCAACATAACCACCACCATCAGCACCATTGCCACAATCCCCACCACAAACATAACCAAATCTATCACGAATAACAGCAGACAACACAAACACTTACCACAGCACCAAAACTACAACCACCACGCCCAACCCTCACAACCACAGGCAAAATCACCACTGAAAGTTCGACCGTTGCTCTCTCGACGATGTCAACCACGAGCTTCAGCAAGCTGAAGATGGACGTGTAGACTACAGCAAGATTATAGTGAAAGAAGACTTGCGAAGAATCTACCTCACTCTTCACCACTCCCACACTGGAATCCGATGGCAAAATTAAAGTCAAGAAAGCCAAAGTTGTGGGAGGATGCAGATGGCGGGTGCGACCGACACCCAACACGTCTATTAAAAGTAAGAGGGCTCCCGCGTCATCAACAGAAGCAGCCGCTTATGATGATGCATGAACATGGGACAGCGGGCCTTTGAGAACGAAGGAGGGAGACAGCATTACAGGATTACACTTTGCTATGCAGTTTGGCTTTAAGTTTAGACAAGTCGCAAGCTTATCGTTCTTCTTTTTTCCTTTGGCAATATGTTCTTTGAATGGAGCTTAGGTACTATTGCTCGTGAACAAAGAAGTAAAATTTAATGATCTGCAAAACAATGTGCCCATACGTTTTCCAGGAACGTTGTACGTCGTTAAAGATACCACCCCGTCCCGGGGTAAGACAGAGTTTAGCTTATAAATCATAACCCATTAGATAAAAACAATGCAATTTTCACCAAAAAGTCAAAACAACTTTGCAAGTTCTTCAAATTTTTCTTCCCTGAGGAACCAGAATTTATTAAGGCAGTTTTCCACGTTCCAAGTAAGGACTCAATCGTGGATGACACCGATTTCCCAGTCTATATAGTACATCAGAGACTGAGCTATTCCTGAAAAAACTTCTAAAAAGTGTCTATACAAGTATGTGTCAGAAAGCAGGGATTGTTGAGTGATAGCAGTTGGAGACGAGAAAAGGCTGGCAAAAGTGCATAGCGCGTTCAGTTTCCCTTCACTCGTACGGAACCGGAGTTCTGAAGCAGCCACATTTTCATCGGCGAGCGGTTGATCGTTGTCAGCTGAGGTGTTCACAACCTTCAAAGATCAAAGATCCTTAATTGCAACATTTTCAGATGTTTTGGCTAATTTTTATGGAGGACAGACAGTCACGGTGAGCAAGGAATATATATGAAGTGAGTCACAGCGAGTTATCTAAGCAGTTACATCCCTGTATACTAGACAAATTACATTTTCCTGAAAGCACATAAACAGATCAATTCATTTTAAAAGTTGAACCGATCGTCAAGTTCTCTGAAGTTACCAAATAAAAACTAAATCATGTCCATGACCACAGTTGTTATATCGCATTGAATTAACTAATAAATCTGGGCTTTCATTTCGGAGGTGTAGGTGAACGTCCACTTAATGAATCAGCGTCCTGCTTGATTATATAATTTGGCGTTTGGGTTTTAAATTAACCTACGTGTGTAAATTTGGATTCATTTTGTAAAAATGTCTGCAGACAATTCGGAAATTATGAATTAGCTGCAAATAATTCCCTCGAATCGTACAGTTGAGGTGCGTTTTTGTGCTTTAAAAATCCACTATAAGAAATTTCCTTTTCTAAATATTTGCTTAGTGCCAAATAAAAACTAAATCATGCCCACGACCATAGTTGCTATATCGCATAGAATTAACTAATAAATCTGGGCTTTTATTTCGGCCTCGTAGGTGATGTAACGGGCCAACCCGACCCACTGGGTCTAGGGGTTGTTTGAATGTTTGCAAGGTCGGTCTTTTTTTCTTTTCGGTTTTCGTTTCTTTCAGGACCGAGCCAGATCACGCTCCGGATTTGAGGATTGACTTCCTTCAATTCACGTGCCAGATCGCTATCGCTCCGCGTCACTCCATTTTCCTACGGATCCCATTGCTTACATATCACTCCAATAAATCTATCTCCAAATCTGCTCCTTTCGTTCTCATTCCTTCTGCTTGTCCCGATGTCAGAGAATAAGAAAGTTCCGTCTGCACTACACGCTGAGCCTAATCGACATTTAGAAGAATTATCTATTCTATCAGCTGAGAGTCGACGTCCCCCTTTGTTATCACGTCACGCGTCAGATTAGTCAAGGCCTCAGGTAGTACGAAATACTACATTAGCGCCCAACGTCTTATCAAGTGTTACCCCCACCCCCATCCATCGTATACACACCTGCCCACAAGCACCCCGTTTCCTCCCACCTCCCACCCCGACCCTTTTTTTGCCCCGTCTGCCTTCCAACCCGGTCAGGACATCGACCTTTGGCTGGCTAAACTCGACCTCTTCTAGGCTGACGCCTCCCCCTGTGAGCATACTCGTTATTTACTTGCCCTTATTTCCTCCGAGGCTCTTTCCCTTGTCCTCAAGAATGGCATTATGGTTAAAACTGATTTTGCTGATGCTCGTAGACGTTGAGCTTCTATTTTCGTCAAACCCCTCTCCGCTTCCGCCGCCGGCGATCAGTTTAATCGCCTCAGGCAGGGCCCTCAACAGTCGGCAGAGGATTTTGCCCACGAGTTTGAGCGGTTGGCCTCCCTGGCCTATTCATCTGCATCACCCGATGAAAGCGCCGAAATAATACTCAACCGCTTCATCGTCGGTTTGAATGACCGCACCCTCAAGCACCATCTAGCCATCAGTCGCCCTAAAGATCTCCGCTCTGCCCTTGTTCATTGCGATCGTTTTAACCAGGTCATTGGATAGGATTTTTCTCCGCCTGTTGCCCCCACCCACTTTCGCCAACCGCTTCCTTTAGCACAACCACCTCTCTCCCAGCCGCCTATTTCTGCCCAAAATGATCGCCATCGAACACTACCTGTCCGATTCCCCAATCACCATCCTGGGTGTGAGTACTGTGACGCCTTCGGTCCTCGTGCTCGTCACTGCGGCCACAATTCCCCATGTAAGTCCCTTCCTTTTAACTCTTTTTCCGCTGTTGACGTTCTGTACCCGCCCGCGTTTACTAAATATATTTTTTTCTGACTCTCGTATCCAAGCCTTAGTTGACACAGGGGCTAATGTCTCCCTAGCTTCTTTGTCTTGACTCCCCCATTATGTTCGTAATCTCGTTCATGCCCTTCCCGTTACTCATAACTTAAGGGCCGCTAACAGTACTGCCATACACATATCAGGCTCCCTTACCCTTGACTTTGCTATCGACCATGCACGTGTTACTCACACATTTCTCATTGCCCCGGACAGTTCTTGGCCCCTCGTCCCTGGTCTCGATTTTCTCTCTGATCACGACTGCGTACTTTACATCCGTGAGCGCTTAGTAACTCTCGGCCCCACGTCTGTTAAAACTTCGCCATCTGACCCCGATTTTGACCTCGACCTCGTTTACAACTCTGTTATGTCGGCCGCCGCCCTCAAACCCATTGATTTAGATTCAGTTTTCCCCCCTTTTCCGTAAGTTGGTGAAACTGCTTATTCGCAGCTTAAGGACATCCTCACCTCCTTCCCTGGTCTCTTTACTTGGTCCCCTTCCACGTTAAGACGCACAGAGCTTATCCGACATACTATAGATACAAGGGACGCCAAACCTATTTGGCAACCGCCCATACGTATCCCCGTCAAGTACCGAGCTGAAGTCGACAAAATTCTCGACGAACTCCAACGATGTGACGTCATCCGTCCTTCGTCCTCACCTTGGGCATCCCCTATTGCCATTGTTCCTAAGAAAGACGGCTCCCTCAGACTCTGCATCGACTACCGCCATTAAAACGCAGTCACTGTACGGGACTCGTTTCCCCTCCCTCGTCTCGACGACACCCTTGACACCTTAGGCAACGCAGTCTGGTTCTCCACCCTTGATCTTAAGTCCGGCTATTGGCAGGTTGAAGTCGATCCGAAGGACCGTGATCAAACGGCCTGCATCGGACCACAAGGGCTCTTTCAGTTTTAAACCCTTCCGCTCGGCCTTTGTAATGCCGCCGCAACCTTCCAACGCCTCACGTATAAGGTATTACACCACCTCATCCCCACTAAATGCCTGGTTTACCTCGATGACGTTATCGTCTTCGGGAATTCCATTGCACATCACAATGAGAACCTCTCAGCCACCCTTGCCGCCCTCCGTACCGCCGGCCTGACCCTTAACCCTTCGAAATGCGTTTTCTTTCGTCAGGAGGTGCAATTCTTAGGACACAAATTATCGCCCGGCCGTTGAACTGCCCTTCTTGAACACCTACTTGAGATCCGTTGTTGGCCTACCCCTACCAATCTCACCGAACTCCGTAGTTTCATCGGCTTAGCCTCTTAGTACCGCCGATTCATCAAAGGCTTCGCCCACATAGCTTCCCCTCTCCATAAACTGACGGCGAAAAACCATCCTTTCAAGTGGACTATAGAGTGTGATGAAGCCTTCAACGACCTCAAAGCTGCCTTTTTTTCGGCTCCTCTCCTTGCCCTCTCTAACCTCGAGCCTGGGGCTCCCCCTTTCATCCTCGATACTGACGCTAGCCATGTTGCCATTGGTGCTGTCCTCTCTCAGGCGAATAAAGACGGACTAGAACACCCAATATGCTTCGCTAGCAAAACCCTATCCAGTAGCGAGCGCAATTACAGTGTGTTCAAACGTGAATTACTGGTGCTAATACCCTTCATTCGCCAGTTAAAACACCTCCTCTTAGGCCAACGCTTCACCCTTCGTACCGACCATAAGGCTTTAACATGGCATCATTCTCTCAAAGATCCCATGAACCTACTTGCCCGGTGGCAAGAGTTCCTTCAGGATTTTGACTATAAATACGAGTTTCGCCCAGGTCTTGAACACGGCAATGCAGACGCACTCTCCCGTCTGACGGGCCACCAATGCCCCAGCGAGGGCGAACACTCCCTCAGCGTAAATGTGGTTAACATTTCTGAACCAGCCCGCCATACGTGGTCCGAGGCCCAGAAATCCGACCCCGAAACCGCTCTCGTTTACCATCACCTTTCTCGTGGCCTCCCACGGCCGTCAGAACGCCTTATGCGAGGCTGTAGCCAACGCGCCCGCCTTCTTCGTAACCACTGGCCCAACCTCCTTGTCACGAATAATTTCCTATTCTGGCGCAATCCAGACATGCCCCACTTGCGGGCAATGATGTCCGGCTCCCTAATTACACCGGACCTCGACAGCCTGCATGTGGAGCTGGGACACTGCGGCCAATTAAAAACGGAGTCGGTAGTCTGTGCCCGTTTCTGGTGGCCACAACTCCGCTCGGATGTACACCGCTTCTGCCAGTCCTGCCCCACTTGCGCTTCCTTTAAATCCCCCGTCCCCGCTCCGCGGGCCCCAATGGAACCTATGAATACAGGCTTCCCTGGCGAACGCGTCAGACTAGATATCATAGGCCAACTTCCTATCACCTACCGTGGCTGCGAGTATGTCCTGGTCATGGTTGATTACTTAACAAAGTGGGAAGAGGCCGTTCCCCTCCTACATCAAGATGCCTCTACCATCATTAACGCCATTGGCCGAAACTGGAACAGCAGTTGGGGCACCCACTTATCTTTCCACTCCGACTGCGGCCGCAACTTCGAGTCCCAACTCTTCCATGATGTCTGCGAGATCCTTACGGTAAAAAAACCCATACCACAACCTACCACCCAGAAGGTAACGGTCTCGTCGAGCGGACCAACAGGAAAATCAACAATCTCCTTCTGGCCTTCTGCGAGGACGATAACCGTAACGATTGGGACCTTTAACTCCCCATCTGCCTCATGGCCTATAGAGCCTCCACCCATTCCTCTACCGGATTCACTCCACATTATCTCTGGACCGGTCGCGATCTTCGCTTACCCGTCGATCTATCCTTCCCCCCTTCCCACTCCCACTGACACTAGAGTCCACGACTTCGCCACACATCTCCGCGAGACCATTCGTGCGGCCCACAACGCCACCCGCAAAACTCTTGGGGCCGCCGCCACCCACCAGAAGGAGTACTTTGACCGCCACTCATCTGGGAATCCGTTTCACGTCGGTGACCTGGTGATGCATGCGATCCCTTCCTGTTGTAGTTCATCCAAATTTCACTACCCTTGGCAAGGCCCCTTTTACCGTGCTACAGGCTCTTTTGCCCACCACCTTTATACTCCACGATACTTTTCACCCCGAGTCTCCCTCGTTCACGGCCCATTTCTCCAAACTCAAACCCTACCTGCACCTCCGACACACTCCTCATTCTCCCCGATGGGCTGCTCTCTCCCGCTACCATTGACATCTCTGTCCCTTCCCCTACCTGCACCACCCTCGACACTCCTCTTGACCACCCCTCCGACACCCTAGACATCATACCAGATGTCCTGTTACCCCCCGTCGCAATCCAAGTGGAAGTCCCGTCCCCCACTTCACCCACCAGCACTGAGGACAGTGCACCACTTTGAAGGGGGGGGGCTATGTAACGGGCCAACCCGACCCACTGGGTCTAGGGGTTGTTTGAATGTTTTCAACGTCGGTCTTTTTTTCGGTTTTCGTTTTCGTTTTTTCAGGACCGAGCCGGATCACGCTCCGGATTTGAGGATTGACTTCCTTCAATTCACGTGCCGGATCGCTATCGGTTCGCGTCACTCAATTTTCCTACGGATCCCATTGTTTACATATCACTCCAATAAATCTATTTCCAAATCTGCTCCTTTCGTTCTCATTCCTTCTGCGTATCCCGATGTCAGAGAATAAGAAAGTTCCGTCTGCACTACACGCTGAGCCTAATCGACTTTTAGAAGAAATATCTATTCTATCAGCTGAGAGTCGACGTCCCCCTTTGTTATCAAATCACGCGTCGGATTCGTCAAGGCCTCAGGTAGTACGAAATACTACAGTGAACGTCCGCTAAATGAGTCAGCGTCCAGCTTGATTATATAATTTGGTGTTTGGGTTTTAAATTAACCCAAGAGTGTGTAAGGAACCAACCGCCTTTTGTTTTAATGCACATTTTTGTGAATTTTGAATTGTTTTAGTGGCGGGCGTGGGGACGTCGCGTGAGACAGTGCTGGACGACAACCAGACCAGAGCCTCTAAGGACGTGTCTGAGGAACGCCAGCTCTTTTCACCTTCAGAGGAGCATTAGCGATTATTATTCTTGTTGTAATTCAATAAACGTTCATAGTGTACGAATTCCTTCGTGTTGTGTGTGCGATCGCTTGTGAACAGCCATACGTGTAGCCATGATTCACCAGACTTCCGATTCTGAAGGATTCCAGGCATCTGGCCCGGCGGCAGGAATAACTCGACTACAAGGATCAACGGCAGGAACACCAGAGAAGATAGAGGACGGAGCAGTCACAGTGGATAAGGAGGAACCAGGTGCGTCCGTTACACTGGTGGCAGCCCAGACGGCGGACCCCGCCCCTAATCGTCCCAACCCATTTCCCCCTTCCTTCCGCCCGTATGATGGCCGGCGAGACTTCAATAGCTGGTTGGAACTCTGCAAATTCCATCTCAACCGTGTCTCAGTGAACCAACGGAGCGAATGCCTCCTTTCGCAGCTCGCAGAGGACCAACTGTTGAAGGCACTCAGGAAGGGCTATAGCTCAACCACACCGTTCGATTTCCTATGCGACCAGCTCGGCAGACTTTTCGAACCCCCCTTGGAAATCGAAGAGGCCGTCCACCAATTAATCCACCGCCGCCGACGTCCAGGGGAAGACCCCCAGGCGTTCTCTGATGATCTTCGACGGCTAGCTTCCGCTGCTTACCCCTCCCTTTCCGCCGCCCACAAGGACCGCGTCATCCTTTACCACTTTAAGACCGGCCTTAATTCGGAGGAGGTTTACTATTCGTTTCGGCACAACCCGCCGGGTGATCTTGAAGGCGCCGTCCAGAGGGCCAAGGAGCTGTTATTACCCGACAAGCTGCGGCCTCCTACAAATCGTCCTGGATTTCCCTACAATCCCTCGTACGCCAACCGCCCACGGGAAGGTTCCCTTTCCTCACCTTCGCCGCGTTTCCCGAACGCTCGTTTTTCGCGAGGTGGACCCAGACCTCCCTTCAACCCCAATCTACGAGGTGGACGTGACCCTAACTCCGGTATTCATTTTGTTCCTGTTTGTTCCATTGATGCTACTAAACCTTTACCGTTTTATACTACTGTCCACATTAATCAGCTTCCTTATCGAGCTCTCCTTGACACTGGTGCTACGGTTTCCCTAATTCGGTCTGATATTTTATCACCTTTTCAATTTCGTCTTATTGATTCTCGTCCCCCACTACCTAGCCCATTAACGGCCAACGGCCAACGTTTACACATCTTAGGATCCATTTACCTGTCTTTAGATTTCCCCACCGGGAGCAAACACCACCGTTTTCTAGTTAGCCCTGCCCTGACTTGGGACATCTTGTTAGGTGTCGACTTTCTCGCTAAATTTAATTGCTCACTAGATATCTGTTCACGATCATTACGTTTTGGCTTTGCTACTTCCGCTACGCCGTTAGACCCACCCCCACCTGTAGATGACGAGATTTGCGCAGCCATTGAGGCTGCCGTCGCTCTACCCCCGACTAACCTAGAAGATCTCCTATCCCTATATGATGATCTTGATACCTCCACCCGTGTGCAACTACAGGCCCTCCTAAAATTATTCCCTGACGTTTTCGCTTGGGATGACCATTCCCTTGGACGTTCTTCCATCATTCGTCACACCATTGATACTGGCTCCGCAAAACCAGTGTGGCAACCGCCCCGGCGGATACCCCCACAATTTCAGCAGCAAGTCCAGGAGATGATTAAAATGATGTTGGAAAATCGCGTCATCCGTCCGTCGCATTCTCCATGGGCTTCCCCGGTTACGCTAGTTCCCAAGAAGGATGGTAAACTACGTCTATGCATAGACTACCGCCGCCTTAACGCACTCACAGTCCGCGACTCATTCCCGCTACCCCGTATTGACGTCACTCTCGACGCGCTGGCAGGGGCGCGTTGGTTTACCACCCTAGATCAGAAGTCGGGTTACTGGCAAGTGGAGGTGGAACCCAAAGATAGAGCCAAAACGGCTTTCATCATTCCACAAGGTCTTTTCGAATTTGAGACTATGCCCTTTGGCCTCTGCAACGCCGCAGCTACATTTCAACGTCTCATGCAATCTGTCCTCTCCCACCTTTATCCCCAATGTTGCCTTATCTATCTCGATGATGTGATCGTTTTCGGCAAGTCCGTCATCGAACACAACGATAACTTGCAGGCAGTTCTCGCCGCCCTCCGTGACGCCGGGTTGCGACTTAACCCCCCTGAAATGTTCGTTCCTGCGGGATAAAGTAACCTATTTAGGTCACGAAGTTAGCCGGGATGGCATCAAAGCCTCACCCGAGAAAGTCAAGGCCATTCTGACTTGGCCCACTCCGACTTCAGCTACAGACGTGCGCAGCTTTGTAGGCCTCGCATCATACTATAGACGATTCATATGCGGTTTCTCAGAAATCGCACGGCCCCTGGTTATCCTTACGGAAAAAAACCGCCCATTTCAATGGTCCGAAGCTGCCCAAGCGGCCTTTGACGAACTCAAGGCCCGCCTCACAACTGCTCCGGTTCTAATGCTGCTTATGTCCTCCCTGATGCCCCCGATTTTATCCTCGATACAGACGCTAGCTGTTCCGCTATCGGCGGCATCTTATCTCAACCTGACGAGACCGGCGTCGAGCGGCCTATCTGTTTTGCCAGTAGGACCCTCACAAGGACCGAACGTAAATACTCCGTCTACAAACGCGAGCTGTTAGCCTTAGTCACCTTCGTTAAGCGTTTTAAACCCTACCTAATCGGCCGCCATTTCATCATCCGGTCGGACCATAAAGCCCTTCAGAGTTTACAGAACATGAAGGATGCAGATGGGCAATTGGCACGATGGCAAGATACCCTTCAAGAATTCAACTATTCTTGCCACTTCCGGCCCGGTAGCAAACACACCAACGCGGACGCTCTATCCCGACGTCCACCAGACTCCAGCGAGGCTCCGATGTCACTTTTAGCCGACTCAGTCTCTGCTCTTATCATTAGCGAACCTACGCGGTACCATTGGGCGACCGCCCAGAGCACCGATCCCGATACTGCTATCATTTATGACCGCATGCTCCATGGCAAACCTCGTCCCACGGACAATGATCTCCGCGGCTCTTCTGAGACCGCCAAAATTCTTCGCAATCATTGTTCCCAACTCTTTATGGAAAACGAACTCCTTTTCTTCAAGGAAGGCATCCACATGCCCCCTCGGTTAGTAGTTCCCGGCAGCCTCGTCAACACGGTTCTAACGGACTTACACCAAGACCTGGGTCACGTCGGCCAGGCTAAAACCGAGGCTGCTGCTCGCCACAGATTCTGGTGGCCCTACCTTCGGGAACAGGTCGCCACCTTCTGCAACACGTGCTCTACTTGCACAAGCTTTAAAGGTCCTAACCCCCGACCTCGAGCACCTCTCCAACCCATGGCTACCCGATCTCCTTTCGAGCGAGTCGGCATTGACGTGATGGGACCGTTACCCTCCACCGACAGCCACAACCGGTACATCCTCGTCATGGTTGACTATTTTACTAAGTGGGCAGAAGCAGTGCCCTTAACCTGCCAAGATGCAGCTACTGTTGCCGACGCCTTCCTGTCCGCTTGGGTCTGTCGCTTTGGCGCACCCCTGTCCCTTCACTCAGACTGCGGTGCCAACTTCCAGAGCAAACTCGTACACGACGTCTGTGACGTACTTCGCATTCACAAGACCCACACCACACCGGCTCATCCGGAAGGAAATGGACAGACTGAACGGACAAATCGTACTATTATCAACCTCCTGAAAGCCCTAGCCGAATCACACGACCGCCGGAATTGGGACCTAAAACTACCCTATGCCATGATGGCATATCGGGCCACCCTTCACTCGTCTACGGGGTATTCCCCCTTCTTCTTACTCACTGGTCGTCATCTCCGACTACCTTTCGACTCCCTACTTCCACTGCATACGTCCGACGGTTCGTCCCCAGATGCGTACGCTTCTCAACTGCAAGAAACCCTTCACCTGGCACATAATCTGGCCCGTTCCCATCTTCACACCGCATACGCACGACAGAAATCCTACTTCGATCAGAACGTTCACGGTACCCCACATTCCCCTGGCGACTACGTCCTCCGTCGACGCGCCACACCCCCCGTGGGGATACCCTCCAAACTTTTCTGCCTGTGGGAAGGTCCGTTCGTTGTTGTAGAAGCCATACCCCCCTCCACCTATCGCATCCGCGACGCCCGTGACCCTTCCGGCCCTATATCCACCGTTCATTTTGACAAGCTGACACCCTACACGGGTCCCCTTCCTAGCGCCGATGCGAGTTCCCCCGTAACGCCATCGACTTCCGCGAGACCCCCATCCCCCCTCGACCCTGACTCCCTCCTTATCCTACCCCCCCCCCACTTAGTTCCCCAACTGGGAGCGGAGGTAGAGATAGGTACCTCTGATTCCCCTGCGGCTCTGCGGACAGAGCCCCCTCTTGGCGGGGGGGGGGCGTGTAAGGAACCAACCGCCTTTTGTTTTAATGCACATTTTTGTGAATTTTGAATTGTTTTAGTGGCGGGCGTGGGGACGTCGCGTGAGACAGTGCTGGACGACAACCAGACCAGAGCCTCTAAGG
>JAYGXS010001248.1:0-15019 GCA_036362985.1 Ligula intestinalis
CGTCAGCAAAAGTTGTAGGTTTTCGGGTGTAGACGGATTCAAAGAAATCGGAGAGGAGGGAGGCTTTCATATGGTCTTCGGTCAACAGTTGTCCAACGGCTGATCTAAGGGCAGGGATTAGTTCCTCAGATCTCTTCGTGCTTCGTATGTAACCGTACAAGATCTTGGGGTGTTCTAGCGACTTATGTTATATGTTCAACTCGTATTTCTTGCGCAGTTTAGTAGCTTCTATTTTACAAATTTTACGTTGTTGCTTATACTCCCGTAAGTGTTTACCGGAGCCGCTTAATCTGTAGCGTCTCCAGAAGCGGTTTCTTTTTTTGAAAGCGGCCTGCAAGTTTGAGTTCATCCACTTCGGGCGATTCTTACTTGTCTTTCTTCTGAAGGGACAGTTGAGGCAGAGAGCTCTTTTCAACGTCGAGTTAAAGGTCATCCACTGTTCATTTGCTTCAACTTGGAGATCTGTTTCCCATGATACCTCCGACATTTCTCTTCTCATAAGTGGGTAGTCGCCCTTCCAAATGTTTCTTTCCCATGTGTTGGAGGAGTAGGGTTTGGAGAACAGCGAATACTCGAAATACAGCATAATATGGTCGCTTGACCCTAATGGTGGTCGATCCTGCAGGTCATTCACAGTTTCCTCCACTCGGGTAAAGATAAGGTCGAGACAGTTCGACTGTTGTCCTTCCCTAGCCCGCGTTCCAAACGCGACGGTTTGGCAGAGCATTTTGGCTGTGGCCCATTGTAGTAATTTGTGATTGAAGTTGTCTTGAAGACCCTGTGCAGTCCATGTCTGCCAGTCAACACCAGGAGCGTTAAAGTCCCCAACGATGAGGATGTCTTTTTTCTCGATAACCCTATACAATTCTGCTATGAGGATAGTGTCTTGGTCATGAGAATGGTTTGGCGGGCGGTATGTCAACGAAAGCGTCAGTGGCCTGGCGTACTTAGCAGATATAGTAATATTTAGCATTTCCACATCTCGTGCTGGGACCGGTACTTCAGCCGTGGCTGTCAGCTTGCAAGTGACATAGACTATAAGCCCTCCTCCCCTAGTTGTTCTGTCTTTTCTGAAAAGCTGATATCCTCTAAGTGATAATTAAGAATCAGCGATATCTTTTGAAAGCCAGGTTTCAGTTAAAGCCATGATGTCTGGTTTCACCTCCTCGACCAAGTTTTTTAGTTCGTCCAGCTTGTTAAACAAGCTTTGTACATTTGCAGTTAGGATCTTTTGTGACAGTTTACTCCGTGAGGCCCAAATTTCATCGTGACAGATTTTGGCCAGAGGAAGGGCTCCTTGACTTGTATTATTCGCCCATCTTTTATTTTCAGGCCCTTTGCCCCGCTTTCGGTCCTCTCTCTCAATTCTATCCTTAGTTGCCTCATTTTCATCCGCTCCCTCGGCTCGTATTCTGGCTGAAAAAACACTTGCTTGTGCGAATTTCATAAGGCCGTTTTTCCTTTTAGCAATTTTGATGCCAAGCCCTCGTTATCAAATATAACTTTGAGAGGCCTTGGGTTTCTTTGAAGTTCGCGGCCTAGGTCTGCTTTACCCAGACGGAAGGCTTTATTTACGGTATAGGTTTCCCCATTCTTTAGGACTGCGCTGACGTATTCGTGTATTCGATCATAGTCGTGCGCAACTCGTTCCGTTGTACTGTCAAACGTGGACTCAGGAGCACCTTGTGTGATAATGTTGTTTTTCCGATTTATGGACGACTTCTGTAATACCTTACCTGTAGTTCCGTTTGACTCGTCTTGAACAACTATGCAGTTTTGTCGGTCAAGGGAAGCCCGTGATGTATTTCCAGTCTTACTGCTGTCGGAAGACCCCGAGATGTTGTAAGGAATAGTTTTTGACTTTGTGTTTCCACTACCATCACCAGAGATAGGCTTCTTTTGGAGTCTGGGATGGCACCGATCAGGTCTGACTTCCTGCTGCCCCCCTTCTACATTTTTGTTTTCCTTCTGTGATTTGTATGCAGCCTTAGCATACCCACTAGGAGTGGTTGATGTGCTGGGTACATTTTGCACTTTCGGTCCGGAAAATGAGCCTATAATTAGCGGGGTTTTTAATTCGGAAAGTTCCTCATGTGCTGAGATTGGGCGCAGAGTATTAGTCCTGCAGATCGTTAGAGATGTTTCTGTAGAATCTTGATCACGGCGCTCCTCGTCGAGGACAACTTGACCATTTATGTTACTTGCCTGATCATTTTTGTGCGCAGACGCTTCGGCGAGAGATGCTGCTGCTGCGTACGTTAGGTCCCCTCCCTTAAGTTCATGCATCACCAGTATTTCCTCGTGAGGGTGAAATCGAGAAAATTTCTTCAGCTCTTCCAGCTTCACTCTAAGACTATTAACCACTTCCTCAAGTTTCGTAAATTTGTTAAGAAGGGTAAAATATGATAGGCAGGCTTCATCTTTATGAGTTGCCTCCCTTAAACATTTAAGACTTTTAGTTCGCTTGGCAGGAGGACTTTACAATAAGCTTCGTGACCGATATTTTGTATTTGATGACTGAATTTGATCCTTACGGCTATACGCTTCTATAGCTCCATCGGTTAGCCATTCGACTTCCACCCGAGGTATCCGCTGTTCGATTCCCAGCCCCGCTGGCAGTTTTGTAGAATTATCGAGAGCAATAGTTTCTACGTCCATTTTAGTTGTAAACGAAACGATTAAATTCAAAATTTTAAATTTGCCTTTGTGACTCTGACGTAGTGTGTTGACTGATATTCAAAATAAGGAAAATCTTCCGACGGTGTGTAGAGTATTGCAAATATTTGAAGCAGACTGCGAAAAAAATAAGCCTAATTGCTTAGAAGCACTTTCAAATATGTATAAACAATATGCAGGATATTCAGGAACGACTCAGCCGTTTGTAGATCTTCGAGGTCCTGAATAACTGTAATCTTCGAGAAAGCTTGAGATCCTAGCACCTTGGTCTTTTTAGGCTGTTTTCGCTTGTTTGTTTGTAGGTTGCGAGTTCAGTTCAACGACTTGAGAAACAAATTCCACTTTGATTCCGTCTTCTGATGAATTTCGACACAATAAAAATTCTACGATGACGAGATTGTTGAATAATATCCAATGCTTAATATCTGGAGTCCGCGAGAGTGTCCCGAAGTGTGAAATCCCGAAGCGACTAAATCTCTGGGAGTCCGAAAAAGTCAAACCGATTTCAAAGGACGCGCCAATCAAACAGAACGTGTTGGATGAGGAAAGAACTGAGTGTTAAGGCTAGTTAACGCCGGTCGAATGCTTGCTCCGGACCACGTGCATGTGTTGAACTTCAATCAATGAGCGGAACATTAAAGTCACCCATAATCAAGACGTCAGGTTGAGTAGATAATCGTGCTTACTGCTCTAGCAGGCCAGCCTCAGCCTCGGGATCGCTTCAAGGTGGTCGGTAAACAGTCAAAACTTCTGGACTGGGTGATGCTGGTACCTTTACAGTAAGCCAGAGAGCCTCGGTGCTGCAAGCAAACCGTTCCGCTTTTCCTGAGACCAGAAGTCCATGTTTTACGTAGGTTTAAACGCCTCCTCCTTGACGCCATCTCCTATCTCTTCAAAACAAATGAAATCTTAAAGTAGCGCCACTTCGCGGACATCCACGTTTTCAGACAACCAGTATTCTGTTAAAGAGATAATATCGGGGGAAATATAGGATATTTGCACTTTAAGCTCATCTAACTTGAATAGTAGACTCTGTGCGTAGGTGTAGATAAACTTCAGTGACTTGTTCTTTGCGGCTTTTTTTACGGTTCACTTTGAACCTTCGTGTAAGGAACCAGTTGCACTTTTATTCAAATTGGTTTTGCCCAACGAATACGAGGAGAACGGCGCACTATCTGTTCGTTGTAGATGATCAAATTTGACTCCCCATTCTGTTCTCTCAATCACATTTCGAGAACTAACTGTCGGCGTTTTTTCCTCTCCATCGGCGTATAGGCCGGTTGAAAATCCGGTTGTTACCCTTGATTCTAAAAACGTCGTGCGAGAATGAGTTTGAATTAAACTTTAATATTTAACACTAATTTTAGCGGTCGGGGACGTATACGTTCTGATATGTCGTTTAGGCGCATTCCAAGCCTAAAGTGCTTTCGCACATCAACCACCTCGGTGGGCCGCAGGAGCTTGTTAAGGAAACTTTGTAAAAGCCCATGGTCTGCCAGCTCCTGATCTGTGAAAGTCTTGGCCTCGGATTCTGGACGTCCATGTATTATAAGGTTTTGCAATCGGTCTGGCAAACCTCTCGATGGTTCCGTAATATGGAACTTTGGGGAAGACAAAATTTGCCTGTCATGGTGTAACAATGGCTTATGCACGATCTGGGGTTTTTCAAACTCCACTTCAGTGGAACCCCCACTTAAACGTGTTGTCCCCAACGACTGGCGCGTTGCTGATGGATGTTGCCCATCGGTATCGCGTACTTGGCTATTCGCTTTGCTTAAATAACTGCAACTTAGACTCTGCTCCAGGTCGTTCGTTAGCGTAGCTGGAGGGATGTCAACCTGCTCGTTCGATAGACCAGGATCAATTTCCGGCCCCGCAGGCTTTTTGCTATCATTCGACTCTCCTACGTGTTCGATGCCCATATCTGTTGCTGAAGCATTCTGATTATGGCACTTCGCGACTTCATAATTGTTCTTCGGTTTTGCCATGTCTTGCTCTTTCGGTTTAGAGGCCTCGGAACTAATTGAATAACTGCAATTTTGAGTGCTCATTAGGCTGATCGTTTGTGGAGTGTGTTACATGTCAGGCATTTTGTCCAACAGACTGGGTTCGAGCTCCGGCCCTGCCGGAATATCTCTGACATCAGACACATGCGCATGTGCAATACTTGCATCTGTTTCTGAAGCCTTCTTACTTTTGTTCGGTCTGGTCTTGTTTTCCTCTTTTGGCGGGTAGATCCCTGAACTGATTAATTGCTTCATGCTGCTCATCTCAGTTTTCATGCTTTTCATCTCAGTTTCCATATGCAGAATTTTCTGATAAAGAATTGAATATGCAGTATAATCTTCAGCTGCGTACCTAACACGCTTCGGCGTTGCTAAGCTTCTTGTTCGCTTAGCGGGCGGTGAAGGAACACAAAACTGACCATCGTTAAGATGTAGTTGGCCATTTGTTTTGGTTAAGTAACTAAAACTTTGATTCCTCACATCGATGAAGCATGGCGTAATGGTCATCACCGCGGCTCGAGGGGCTTGGATACTGGGTTCAAGTCCCGAGTTTTCATCAAATTTGCCTATGTTCGACACTTCGCTTTGTCGGATATTCATATCTAACTAAGCTGAGTGGAATGTTTTATAAAGTTTTTTATGTACGAAAATATCAAGTAACAGAGATATTTAAGTAAATTTAACAAACGACTCAGCCCTGATAGTTTCCGTAGGGCCGGGAGAACTGCTAGAGTAAACGAGGCGGATGGTGAAGTTCTATATTCCTGTCAGTATAGCGGCCTGGAGATGACGGTCCTGCTTGTGTAGACTGGTGTGCTTGGTTTTCAGAGCCAAAAATAGCGACCATTCAATGAAAATACCGAACATTATGAAACTTCTCGGAGATCAACAATTAGAAACCGAATTTAAAAGTTGCGCACTAGCTAAAAGGCCAAGACACGTGTTTCACATGCATCCTACCTCTAGTTGACAGCTTCGATGGGTCCGGCTCTGGCCTGCTCTGGAACTGCCGGATAATCCGGGGCCACGGTTCCTCCCTCAAACGGAATGATTTCTTTGAGTTAGCCAACACCACTTACCTACGTGGCCATCCTTACAAGACCGCAGATAAGACCTCAGAAAGTTTTGTTTTAGCCAACGAGCGGTCCGACCATGGAACCTGCTACAAAGCGAGGTGGTTTCCGCCGACATCCTCGTGGAATAAGAGGGAAGACTTGATTCATTTTATTTTACAAAAGTTGAATTTCACAGCTAGATTTCTTATTGCGGTATTGTAGACATTTTTTTCTGTCTGTAGCTTGCCTTCATACTGTTCCGAGACAATTAAAATTTTTGGTACGCTACTGCATCTTCCTATAACTTCATATTGACTGTAACAGTGATATGGTTTACTTTAGGCTCCTCGAGGGCAGTCCTGGCCTGCTACCCTTCAAATATACATATGCATATTCACGTCTTTAAGCTTTCCTTTCTGCTTTCAAAACCGGTATATCATCCAGAAAGCAGATGGGGAAAGCTGGAGGACCCAGTGTTGAGTCGGACCCCTCTCAGCTGTTTCGACAAGCAACATAATACAGGTGAAGCGCGCGTCTGGGCCTTTTAGCTGGTACAAGGCTGTTAGTATGATAAGTAACAATATCAACTTATACTACTATTCTTGAATTTTAGTATTATTCAGAATATATATAAGGGAGATAGGTGGAGCCTTTGAGAATTCTACTTGCAGATATATACAGTCAGCTAATGCATGTCATTCAAGGCCACATATATTTTGTGCAAATAAATGTATGACCAGCAAATAAAGTAAGATCAAGCCTGATTTCGAATGCGCCGACTCTTTCAGCAAGAACAACTGAGGAAGGAACTTTATTCCAATCTTCAATGACCCACTGGGAGAAGAAGTGGGCCCGCACTTCTATTTTGGCATGGTGTTTATTCAGTTTGCACAGATGACCGCGTAGATGTATCGTTTGGCGAATTCAAAGAAGTCAGCCACCTGAAGAGCACATTCTACTCCCCTGACGATCACATCTCCTCTGTACTGCCTATAATAGAGAGGGAAAAGATTGAGCCTATCTGGACGACCTTCATATGGGCGACCTCCTAATCTGCTGACTAGCTTGTTCGCTCTGCCAAAACCTCAGGTATGCCCTCTTAAATCGGTCGTTTTAAATGCCAGATCACTGCTTAATAAAATGCCTCTGCTCCAGACTCTGGTTTTCGTCAACTGCCCAGACATTGTTATTGTAATTGAGACATTGGCATCAGCCTGTGAAGCTGATTTGGAACTCTCTGTTCTAGGCTGTGCATGCGCTCGAAACGATCGAAACAATGGCCATGGCGGAGGAATTTGCATCTATATAAAGCAGCAAGTTGCATTTCTCCCGTTGGACTATCCACAATTCACGGCGGTGGAGGAGAGCTGCTGGCTACGAGTTGTTCTGAAAAACAAATACTCCTTACATGTTGGCTGTGTTGATCGCCCACCTAATGCCATTGTGGACTACGATCTTTGTCTCTTGCAGGCATTTCATGCTGCAGCTGACTTGAATCTTAAGTATTGCTTGATTGCAGGCGATTTTAACCTTCCTGATGTGCAATGGTTTCAACCATCCAGTCCTTCAAAGTTCGAGAACTTACTTGAGGCAGTAGATATCGGCATGTGGGATCAGGTAGTCGATTTTCTCACTCGAGGAGCAAACAAACTTGACCTTATTTTTTGTAGGGGATGCGAACCACTTTCAGTGTCATCCTTAGACGCACTTGGGAGTTCAGACCATCTCACAGTTGTAAGTGAAGTAGAACTGGAGGCGGATGAAACAATTTCCCAAAAGTATAGTCTTTATCATGACTTCCGATCAGCAAACACGGCGGACATACTGGCATATACAAACGCTCTCGACTGGTCTGAAATGTTCCAATGTTTAGACGTAAATGTTTGTAACGATGCACTGTGCAAAGTGCTGGATCCACTAATCCTCTACTTTGTCCCCCGTAAGAAATTAATGCGTGTCACGGATGAAGTGTACCTACCTCTGTCTTTCCGTTGTAGGCTGCGTAAACTCCCTCGTCGTTTGCATCGGCAAAACGACACTTCCGGTCTGCCCTTGATCACACTGATCTTTGAGCAGGCTAAGAAGCTCTCCGAAGCAAAGCAGGTAGCCGATGAGGCCCACTTCACTTAAAATCCTTCCTTTGATGTTGCGAAACGCTTTACGCGTACAGTAAAAGTGCAGAGGAAAACACAACGCCCCATACTTCAAGACGCCTACGAAAACCTCAGAGCTGACGCTAAGTTGACCACCGATAGCTTCAATGCGTTTCTATCCAATACGTTTAGTGAAAGCTCGTTCGCTGCACCTCCAGCTATCCGGGCTTGGACGGGTGCCGTCCTCGAAACCATAAGTTTAACCCTCTGGGATGTGACTGTAGCCATTCATCGTTATCGTCAATCTGATAGTCTAGGAACAGATGGCCTCCCAGTTAGCCTTCTAAAAGCTGAAGCGAATGATAACTTTCCGTCTATTCTTTGTGAGGTATTTGATCTTGCTCTTGAGAGCAAAACCTTTCTTTCGTTGTGGAAGGAATCGCACATAATGCCTATTTGCAAGCATGGCTTATCCCCACATGTTAAACAAATCGCACCAAAAGCCAATCGACTATGTGGCTTCATAAGTAAAAATTTCACATCAATTACACTTAAGACTAAACTTCACAAAATGTACGTTTTACCTATTCTAGATGACTGCTCAATATTTTTCGGTACTATGTCATCAGATGACAGACATTAACTAGAAAAAATACAGCGAAGGTTTACCAGAGTTCTGTGTAAACGCGATGACGCCCGAGACTCCTATTCAATAATGTACAATAGATATGGTCTTAAACCCCTCTGGCAAAGATGACTCCAAAATGGTTTAACTTTCCTATTTAAAGTGACACATAATCAGAACATCCTTAGCAATAATATGTTAACAAATCAAAACGGTTCCCGTCCCACTAGAAACAACCAGCATACAATTAATAACGCTAAAGCTAGGACGACCCAGTGATCAAATTTCTTCACCGATATTGATATCGCGCATCAATTACGATCTAGGATATTGTGGCTGCAACCGTACGTATATAATTCTTTCCTGCGTCTCTGGAATTATTTTTCTTGCGTGGACGATCTTTTGAAGTCGAAATTACGAAGATTTTGTTTTCCAACTAATTCTACCGAGACGCAACCTCTTTAAACCAACAAATTTGCGACCTAGTAACAGAAATCGTCAAGATCCGAATATTCTCGAGAACTTCAAAGGCTGAGTCGTTTCCCAATATTGAATCCAATATTTCAAATAATTTTAAAGTGCTTATTAAAAAAACTACAGAATTGCCTCATGACCCAGCATGAACGTAGTAAGATTGAATAGGTTCAGCGAGTTTTCACTCGTAAAATATTTTCTGTTTCTGGGTCTGGTATGTGTTATACAGATAGATGTCAATTAGCAAACATCAAATTTCTGTGGCTAAGAAGACTCGAAGCTGGTCTATGCTTTCTGTTTCGCGTTAACAATAGTCCTAATCTCCCACAAATTAACGCTCTCCTTCCAGTAGACCGACCTTACGCCACTCGTAACTCTTCCACGATAATTTTACCACCCGTAGCTCCATATTTTTTTATTTTTACCTCCAAATATGCTTTTATTTGGAACAACCTTCCTCTCGATGTTAGACTGTCTTCTACACTGTCGATTTTTAAAGGCAAATTATACAAGCATTTAAATTTAGAGGAAATAAAGTCGCTACTGTCTGTTTCCTTTCCAAACACGCAATTTGTAGATTTTGAAAAGGGTCCTCCTGGCATTTGAAGCTCTTCCCAGGATACTAAAATGGTTTCTAAATATGTTAGCATTTCCCTCTGCAGAGTCAAGCATCACTTCCAAGGGCTGCGAATTCTTCTCCGTTTTTGCAACCTTCGCTGTGGTCTTCGAGATTGGCTCTGGAATCTGGTGGGTCGCAACTCGATGATGTTGCCTTGACTTCTACTGCCTTCTCCTGCCTTCCGAATGACCCCTTCCTAACTCAACGATATATTATTTTTTCCCATGACCATAAACGTCCCCAACCCTCAACATCAGGTCCCAAACTAATCACATCAAACCCTTTTACCTATTAAGGCAGTTTTTTCTCCTAAAGTTTTTTTGAACTCGGTGGCCCGCTGAACTCATCCACCGATCTAGGAGTTTTTTATACTGCCGATGACAATTATTTCATAAGAGTTCACTGCTTATCATTATTATTTTTATTTTCACGATAGCCCTAAGTTTGTAACGACAGGGCCCCTTGGGCCTTAAATATAAAAATTATTATTATTATTAACCCTGATTATCTGTCGTAAGTCAAAATCTGAAAATCATATTAACTGGTTTTTTCTGAACGTAATAACTTATACATTTTGTTAAACAACTTTAATGGATTTTAGCAAACAAGCTGCGGTAAAATTATATAGGCTGAATATTTCTAAATCATCTCACATTTAAAGCAGATTTCCATCAAAATTATGAGATCGAAACTTATAGCTCATCGTAAACTATCTGCCCCCAGACCCAAGCGGTGCCTGACCACGCCTTCTAGTCAATGCCTTGATATCAACATGCAACCCATTGTCAAGGCTAAGCAAATTGATTTATCTTCATTACAGAACTGTAATGACTTCATGATGAAGTTTGGTTCTGTTTTGTCAATACTGGGCAATCTGTTTGATGGTAAGTTATCAGATGTGTTCTCGCAAGATTTTAAAAGTAAGACACCTTCGTCCATCTTATAACCACGGAAGCTTTTGATAGTCAAAAGCGAAACTTTAACTTTATATTAAAAAATGCCTCCATATTAAGTCACCCTTTGGATTTTGCAAAAGGTTTTCTATGTTCAGGTGGTTTCAACTAAAAAATTGCGGAAGAAAAGCGCCTCCAATCAAATAGCAAAAACCCGCCCATCCTAGTTAAATTTTTTTTACCGACGGAGGTGGACTCAATGTTTGCCTAACGGGGTCGCATTTCCCGATATTTAGAAATGACTAAAAGTTTCCTCTGTCTAGATCTTACACCAATGGAGCGAAGAAATGCGGCTCTCCAGTCCAATAATAATAATAATAATAATAATAATAATAATAATAATAAAAATAATGATAATAATTAAAAGTTGCATATTTCAGGCCCAATGGGCCTCATCAATAAACCGAAAATTCAATGACACGAAGCCCTAGAGATAATTAGCTTAACAAACAGTATCCGTAGTCTATAGCTATAAGACGAGTTTAACTGTTAAGAAGCGAATTTGTTCGATTCGAAAAAAATGAATATAGCAGTGTCATGCGGAAGGTTAAATTCAAGGACACACACAGATGAGCAACATCGTTATCTACATTCTGACTATGTATTCTGGTACCCACTGCCTCTGTTAGTAAGGGGGAGGGGGCTTGGAAGCAATCTCAGTCGAAGCTGAGCGTGGGGCAGAATAAAATGTAGTAACAAAACATTACTTGTATAGACGGGTTCCCGGCACTACACTCGGGTTCCCAAACCAGTGCGGCATAATGGAACATAGGGAACCCACCAGTTTATGATCATGATGGGCACCGCCGTATGAGATCTAAAAGTCCGTCAAATCTGCAAGACCATCGTTGGGGAAATCTGAGATGTGACCAAATATAAGGCCCTGATGATGGTTGATGACCAGCGCAACGAGAGCCATCAAGACTGCTTCCTGATTCCGGGGAACACGAGTCAGAAGAAGGTCGTTCTAAGAAGGGATCCTAAATTCCCGATGGTCCTTTCTCGGGATCGTGGAGAAAGCTGCCCGAAAATGAGGAGGAAAACAAAAGTTTAATCGATTCAGTGTTAAGATAAATGTGCAGTCTTCGCTTGAATGCACATAGATAAGTCAACGCCCGGATATCAATCGGTAAATTATTCCAAAGATAGCTATGCCTAGAAGCAAAAATAGAGATCGCTTAGAAGTGGAAAAAGCAGGAGGAGGTATAATCAACGCTGAATTTCTTAGGTTGTAAAAGCGAGTAACGGGAGTAAGGGCAAAAATCTTGGGGAGATTTGAACAGTAGACAAAACCCTGTTTCCAGTCTCCTGACCCAAAGAAATTTCAGTTTTGTTATCTCACATCTACCTGAGTAGGAAGTATCTGAAAATGCCGGATAGAGGACCCTTTTAGGGAATCTTCTTTGGACACTTTCAATTTTTGAATGGCTAGATTCGTTCATTAGACCGAAGAATGGACAACAGTATTCGAGAATAGGAAGGACATACGTACGATAAAGTCTTAGTTTCATTTCGGGAGGGTAGAAATTACAAGAGATGAAGCCGCATATCTGAGCAGCTTTTGCTGTAATTCGATCAGCGTGAGGTGAAAGATCTAATTTATTGGTGTAACTTAAACCTATGTCCTTAATGTTAGACCATTCAGTCATGGGGCAACCTTGAAAAATGATAGGCTGTGCAGCCTTTCAGGCCCAAAACACATTAACTGGCACTTAGAAGGCGAGAAATCCATCTGCCACGTGGAGCTCCACGCAGATAGAGCGTCCTAATCTGAATGAATGCGTTCTAAGCATCGCTCAGCCGTAGAATTCGAAAAGGAGTATACACATTTCAAGTCGTCTGCATATATGTACACGATTGAGAGTGTTTAACTATTGTTGAAATATCATTTATATAAAGCAAGAACAACAGGAGTCCCAGAACAGTACCTTGAAGGACACCGCTTAAAATAGCGGTAGGGGTAGAGTATGAGGACCCCACTAAGACCTGTTGTTTTCGATTGGAAAGATATGATCTACTAAAGTCAATAAGAGGACTACAAAATCCTATAGCCTCTAGTTTGGCTAGTAGTCTCCTACGAGGTACTTTATCAAATGCCTTACTAAGATCAAAATAGATGACCACCACAGATAAATGATCGTTACGAAGATAAGTGAGGAGATTAAGAAAAGACATGTGACATGTTTCACAAGATCGGTCCGGTAAAAATCCATGCCGAGATATATTAAATATTTGATTGCTTATGCAAAAATCTGTTATTATATTGGCAATTAATTTTTCAAACAGTTAAGCTAGAGAAGGTGTTTTATGAACACCGCGAAAATTTTTAATGCCAGATCTGGAACCAGATTTAAAACCTGGAATTACAATATAAGTTTTCCAAGAATCAGGAAAAAACCGTTTTCGAGATATATGGTAAATAATTTGGTCAGTAAAGGAGGAAAATCTCTTAATTGCTTAATAAATGAGTTTGGAAAGTTATCCGTCTCGACGGAACATGAATAGTTGAGACGAGCTATTTCTTTATAAATACTTGTAGGTGAGAAATCAATTGAAGTGAGATTCGCATCACACATCAGAGGTATTTCGAGTGTTGGTGTAGTCTCAATTGTAAAGAACCTTGCGAAGAACTTCTCAGCCTACTATTCCTAAATCTGTTCGGTAGGGTAAATGCACTCGCCAATCCTCCATCCCGAATATCTAGTCATACACCCACTAACTCTAGTACATTCGTTATCCCGTAACCGTCAGAACACCTGCTATCCCTACCTCCCGAATGTCTAGTCATAGGCCCATAGACATCAGTGCACCAGTTAGCCACTCCCTCTTGATGTTGGGACCGTCAAGCCCCGCCGCTCCATCACCTACTACGATTAAAACTAGTCTAAATACATTCTCTGTCCAACGATCGATAAATTCCGCTGCCTCTAACTGGGCAACAAGCTCATCAAGAATGTCGCCAACACCGTCGAAAGCGTTTAGGCCGAGCGCTTCCCCACCACAACCTAGCTCCTCCCTTGACCGTGGGAGTCATATTATTCCCCCGTATGATGCACTGTTGAACACGCCGGGCCCGAACCACGAAATATTTAATTTGCACGGCAGTAACCCAAACTGGTATGGTTTTAAATCTAATCGGAGTTGCCGTACAGGAAATTCACTGATTAAGATCACTAGTCCTTACGCGAGCGGCTCCAACACTAATTTTATGTCACCGTTCCTCCCTATCAGTTCCTTTACCCATCCTCTACCACCCAAACCTGCAAACTGCTACATGCCTTCTCACCTCCCCCCCATTCCTCTTAAACGCCCCAGGAACTTATTTTGGTTTACTCTCTCCTCATTTTTCCCTGCCAGAAAGTGAGGCCGCTAGATATCTCAGACCTTATCAGCCATCCATTATTGGCTACCCGTATGCTAACAGCTCCATACCCCTTCAGTACTTATCCTATAAATAATAACGGTCTACAGTTTGCCTACCCACCTTTAAATTCTTGTTTATGAATAGCATTAGCTAAGTCCTGCCACTAAAAACACACTAGATGTCATATTACTTAATGCCAGGTCTGTTATAAATAAAATGGCTCAACTGCGAGCTTTTGCTTTTGAGATGACGCCCGATGTTATTTGCATAACAGAATCTTGGACCAATCCAATCATTTCTGACTCCTACCATATCATAGAGGAGTATGATCTCTATCGACATGATCGCATAAATAAGTGAGGTGGTGGTTGTCTTCTCTATATAAGAACGTCATTTAGGCACTTTCCTTGGGACCCTATTTGATGGGACTGTCTCTGCAGTTTCCTCTCAGGAATGCAAACGTTTAGGTACTCTCGTAAATTTGGTCGCAAGTGAGTCACAGGATAGACAAAAAGGTCGTACAATTTTATTCTGAAAAACGTTCCAAAATCAATTAGGCAAATGGACGTTGCAATGCATTTCCTCTGCTCCTGTGGATTTAACTATAAAATAGCAAAGGCTATTAGACTGTCATCTCGCAGTAAAAACCCACCCATTTTAGTCAAGCTATTTTCACCCATTTAAATAGACGCCATTTTTAAACAGCAAGAGCTTGTTTCAAAAAATCTGAGAAATGCAATGTATTTCCTCTGTCATGATCTCACTCCAATGGAGCGAAGAATAGCGTCAAGTTCTTCGAATAAAATAGTTATTTCACCGCAACCGGCTCAAGTTCCTGGTCGTAGCCCTAGGAAGCCTAGCGAGCCATGAACTTTTATTTCTGCCAAAACTAGATTACTGCTCCCCATTACAGCAACCGTCTCATCCTACTCAAGTCACCAGACATCCCCGTCTACTTCCAACTTAAATGCTTCCGTAGTCGCCATGGCTAGTTATTCTGGTAGCCCTCCTAGAAATTCCGAAAGGCCTTCTACGTCAGGTAGACCAACAGCTTCGATACTCGATCAGAGTCCTCCCAAACTTATTAAATCACCCAATTCAGGTGGAGGCGCGTCCTTCGAAATCGGTTTGACTTTTTCGGACTCCCAGGGATT
>JAYGXS010001249.1:0-15018 GCA_036362985.1 Ligula intestinalis
CGGGCCTCCATGTTCAAAAAGTGTGCAAGAGAAAAAACTGCTTAGGAAGATAGTAGTAGAGCTAAAATAGGTGTGGGTAGTCTGATGAAGGTGAGTATCAACGAAACTACAGCATTTTAGACTGAGTACTTCCACGTGGCTTCGTTTGATTCAGCGGTCGTTAATGGAAACATCTAGGTTCTTGGGGGACACGAGGCAGAGAGAATAGTTTCAAGCGGATCTTCTAAATTCCCAATGGTCCTTTCTCGGGGTCATGGAGAAAGCTGCTCGGAAAAGATGAGGAGAATAGAAGGTTAATAGAGTCAGTGTTAAGATAAATGTGCAGCCTCTGTTTGAAAGCAGACAATCTAGTTAACGACCTAATTTCGATTGGCAAGTTATTCCAAAGAAAGCTATATCTGGAAGCAAAAACCAAAGAGCGTTTACATGAGGAAGATGCAGGAGGGGGTATAACAAGTGCCGATTTTCTTAGGTTGTAGGGACGGCTGACGGGGGTAATGACAGAAGTCCTGGGTAAATTTGTGCAATTATTAAGCCGAAAAAGGAGACAAAAGCCTGCTTCCAATCTCCTGACCCTAAGGAACCTTAGTTTTGTTAATTGACACCTATTTGAGTAGCAAGTATTAGAAGCTGTCAGATACAGCAGTTTTCGTGTGAAATTTTTTTGAATTTGTTCAATTTTTGAACGGCTACCTTCATTCATGAGACCGAAAAAGGGGCAACAGTATTCTCAGATGGGGAGAATGAACATACCATAAAGTCTTAATTTCATTTCAGGAAGATAGAAATTATAAGAGATAAAGCCACAAATCTGTGCGGCTTTGGCTGTAATTCTATCGGCGTGAGGAGAAAGGTCTAATTTATTGGTGTAGCTTAATCCTAGGTCCTTGATACTGGAATATTCAGTCATTGGGTAACCTTGAAAAATAAAAGGTTGTGGCAGCCTTTCAGGCCCAAAGCACATATATCGGCACTTAGAAGGTGAGAACTCCATCTGCCATGTTGAGCTCCACGTCGAAAGAGCGTGCAGATCAGAATGAATTTGTTCTAAGCATCTCGCAGCCGTAGAGTTAGAGAAGGAGTAAACACACTTGAGATCATCTGCATAAATATAAGATTGGGAGTGTTTAACACTCAATGAGATATCATTTATGTAAAGCAAAAAGAGCAGAGGACCTAGCACGGTACCTTGAAGGACACCACTCAAAATTACGGTAGGAGTAGAGTATGAGGATCCTACTAAAACCTTTTGATGTCGATTTGAACGATAAAATCTGATGAAGTCAGTAAGTGGACTACGAAATCCTATAGCCTCTAGTTTGGCTAGGAGCCTCCTGTGAGGAACTTTATCAAATGCTTTACTAAGGTCACAATAGATAACTACCACAGATAGATGATCATTACGAAGAGAAGTTAGTAGATTTAGAAAAGACATGTGGCAAGTTTCACAAGATCGGTCCGGTAAAAAGCCATGCTGTGAGGAGCTGAGAATGTTATTATTGATGCAGAAATCTGTAATTTTTTTGGCAATTAATTTTTCAAAGAGTTTAGCCAGAGAGGGCGTTTTATGAACACCGCGATAATTGTGAATATCTGATCGGGAACCAGATTTAAATACGGGAATTATAATATAAGTTTTCCAGTAGTCCGGGAAAAAGCCATTCTCAAGAAACACTGAAAATAACTTACTCAGTAAGGGTGGGAAATCTCTTAATTGTTTGATGAGTGGGTTTGGAATGTTATCAGTTCCTACCGAATGTGAATTTTTAAGACAACTTATTTCGTTTTGAATACAAGCGGGTGAGAAATTAAAGGTACTGAGATTTGAATCACACAGCAGGGGGATTACAGGAGTGGGGCTAGTTTCGATGGTAAAGAACTCGGCGAAAAATGAATTTAGCAATGCTGCTTTCTCCAAATCCTCTGTAATAAAATGATTGTTGCCATTGAGTAAGGGTGGAATGACTTTCTGAAGCTTAGCCGACCGAAGACGGAAGACTTGAGCAACTGATCTGAAAGAATTCGCATCACTTAATGCTGTGGCCTCTCTACGCCTATCTCGTGCAAGCCTTATTTTAAGCGCTAATTCAAATATTTGCGCTATTCTTAAGTGAACTGATAAAGAGCTATAAGACGTATCCCTAAGTTGTTTTTGTAATTTCTTAAGTCTATTTTGGAGAAAATGTGGCACAATTGAAGAAGCTGAATTTGATTTAAAAATCTTAAGTGGGGTAAGAGCCTGAATATTTTCTGTAAGGTTTTGCAATAGCTCCTGGAAGAAGTAGATTTCGCTAGTTGAAAATATGCTATGCCAATCTAGGGTACTTACGAAATCATTTACTAATTCATGGTTCACGTTACCAAAGTCGAGGTTATTGCATTTTACATCGGGCTTTTTAGAAAGAGAGACTGGAAAACAACAGTGAATTAAGGCATGGTCACTATTGAAAATATCACGATGAAAATTCATAAAAAGAGGGTGGACATCATTTGTAAAAATTAAATCGAATATGTTGTCATTTCTGGTCACTGAACTGACCAGTTGTGACATGTTTGAAAAGTTAATAGTGTCAACCAATTTCTGAAATCTTGGTGGACAGGTATTTGCATGCCAGTCAATGTCTGGCAGATTAAAATCACCTATAATTATTCTGACATCGAATTGAGTCTCTGCAACTTTTTCAAACATTTCACACAGCTGCATTGCATTACTTGAGTTACTGGGAGGATTGTAGAGACACCCAATTATCGCTTTTTTATTGTGTGGCAGGATGACTGAAATAAGACAAAAATTTCCAGAAAATGACGAAGTGCTCAGGTGATACGGGAAATGTACAAAGGATGATTAAATATAAAGAAGGCAAGCACCGCCACGCTTTTCAATGCGGTCTTGTCGGTACAAACTAAAATTATCTATAGCGAATGTCGAGTCAGAAATAAGAGAGTGTGTCCAAGATTCAGTGGCACAGAGCACATCTGGATCAAGCTCAAATGCTACTGTTTTAAGTTCTGTCATCTTATTAACAACTGATCTCGCATTGAGTGAGACTATACTGAGCGTATCCTTCAGATTCAGGTTACGCTCGTCAGTATTTATAAAAATGGAAAACTTGGTGGCGGAAAGGGAAACTGCTTCGTGAGAACCTTATCCTGAGAGATAAATCAGAAAGAATATGGTGGCGAGAGGAATAAAGCCCACCACATCCACTGTGGAAAAAAGACGCTATTCCTGAGTTCCTTTTCAAGGGGATATGGCAGGTGAACTCCTAATAAGACGCCTTGACCAAGCGATTTCACGAACCTTCCCAGCGGCGAGAGGTCGCGTATAATTCTCAACCAGTCCGACCTTGCATGAGAAGGGAAGGATACGTTGCTAGCACAGACCATCTCCATGCGCATCTTCTTATTTACTTGCTCCCGCGGAGCAGGTTATATTGGTGTCATGAGTCGGTGCTTATTCTAAAGAATACGGGAAGGCCTCCCGGCCTGACGAAACAAAGATGAAGCCAGGAGCATAAACAGCGCCATTTTTGGCCACATTGTTGATTATGAACATTACGTGGAGCACAATTAGGACTTCCGGGTGATTTATAAGGGCCCAACAAACTGCCAAAAGTATTTGGGACAGCATCTGCTAGCAGCCTTAGACGCGACCACTAGCAGGTTGAGGAAGCCGGCGTTATGCGCAAAAAAGAACCTTCTGCAAGTTCCGCGTCTGGCATGACCCACAGTCACTTGAATGCATTGATTCATCTACACTCCCCTTGTCTCAATTCCATCCTTCACTGCCCCCTAGATTGGCTCCATATAACTCTCCCGCGTAACCAGACTTCTCTTAGAAAACCGTTCTCCATATTTCCACAACTCACTTGTATGAAGGACAAACACTATTTAACTTGGACCCCGTTCCAATATACATGCACTAGTTCGACAACAGTTTATCGAATTATGATTTACGCTCGCCATATACCATTCTCAATATTAAAATAAAACAAACAATTACAAGCTGCTTTAATTTATATCGCATTTTGCACGTATCACGAATTAAACAGGTGTTTGTAAGGCCTACATAAAGCCTTTTACATTTAACCGCGAGTTCCCTAAGAAAATTGCCTGGGCGAATGTTGACATAAATGGCCTAACAACAAACTCTTACACTATTTCGTACCGTTGTCCTCTTCCACTTTTCGAGTTACTCATTTGGAATTTGGAATTTGTATTTGTTAGTGCCAGGAAGGCACTCTCCATACAAATTGGTTTCGTAAAAATGCAGAAAAGAATCTTACAATGTGCGCAGCTAAACATACAAAGTTGTAATAATGTCAGCAGAAATTGTCCTTTTAGGGCACTATTTAGTGATGTTTTGCAAATAATGATGAACTGAAAAATATAGGCAGTTATAAAAACTCCTACAACGATAACGAAGGCAGAGTTCAACGTGCCTCCATTTTCAAAAATCGTGTAGGAGAAAATACTGCTTAGGAAAATAGGACAGAGGAGTAGGTATTCTGATGCTGGTTAGTAACCAACGAAACGACAGCAGTTTAGACTGAGTTTGCCAACGTAACTTCTTTTGATTGAGCGGTGGTAAGTGGAGATACTCGGCAGAAATAAGTTTCGATAGGAGCTCCTAAATTCCCGATGGTCCTTTCTCGGAGTAAAGGAGAAAGCTGCTCGGAACAGATGAGGAGAATAAAAGGTTAATAGAATCAGCGTTAAGGTAAATGTGCAGTCTTCGCTTGAAAGCAGACAGTCTAGTCAATGACCTAATTTCAATTGGCAAGTTTATCCAACAACAGCTATATCTGAAAATAAAAAACACAGAGCGTTAACATGAGGAGGATATAGGAGGAGCTATAAGGCGTGCAGAGTTTCTTAGGTTGAAGGGACGGCTGATGGGAGGAATGACAGAAAGCTTGGGAAGATTCGTGCTATTATTAAGGCGAAAAAGGAGACAAAAGCCTGCTTCCAATATCCTGTGGGATACGATGTGATTTGGCCAGATAATAGGCGATCTAACGTATCCCGACATGTTTTAGCTAGTTGAATAGAATAAGGCGTGGAAGGCCATAGTGTCACGGAGAATTTACTAAGGTAGGAACAAGCGTAGTATGTAAGCAATAGGAAAGTGATTTCCAGACGAGTGCAGGCCAGCCATGAAAGAGACATAGTCCGGAGAGTCTGCAACCGAACAGTGAGTCGTCAGCTCTGGAAGTGACTGAGCGTAAACATCTCACCCGCATCCCGAGCACTAGTCTCGCCTTGAGAATTGATTGGCTAGTGAGGCTGGACCGCTTTGAGAAAGCCAGAAAAGAGTGACCTTGAATGGAGGCCTTGACTATGGTGTCTTGCGGACGCGTGGTGGTCACACCAGACATGACTTAGTCCGCGCGGCGTCCGAGGAAAGCATGATTAAGAAAGGGCGTCGCTACAATACTCCCCCTCCCAGGAGAACGGCGTTAAAAAATGTTAATGGGAGGAAAATGTGGGTATGTTAAGTGTAGAGTACAAATTGTTACTGGTCTCAAAAATTCGTACCAAATAGGATCTGTGTAAAAAAATGGAGTATAAATAGTAATATAGGTAAGTTGTAGATATATAAGTCAACAAGAAGGGGTTACCACATAATGAAAGGATGTTCATCGACCGTGTAATGTCGACAATATATGCCAGTGAATCCGCAGGTTGATAGGAGGAGAGTGAAGCTTGGCAACGTAAACCAGTAAGTCGGTGCGTTGGTGGGAGTAAATTGTGTTGGAATGATTGCTTAGTGCGTGCTAGTAAGTTGGAACGTTGGTGGGCGAAAGTGAGTGTTTCAAACACAAAGTATCCCAGTGAGAACTGAGTCGGACCAATTTGTCAATGAAGTAGACGCACTGTCGGCCAGACACAGAATTGAGAAAGAGCTAAATGTCTAAACTTTGTAAATGCAGTGATAGATACACAAATGCGTGTTGACTGTATTAGTAAAAAGAGAATACTCACGGATGATGGGGGAGAAAATGGTTGAGGGTCTCCAATTCGCTTAAGGACAGGTTGTCGATAAGTGCATCCTCCATATAGTGGTCACAAAAATAACACAGGAATCTGCAGCTGAAGTCGAAGGAGGGTTGAGAATAATCAATTGAAGGCGTAATGAAGAAATTCGGGTCACGATTATGAGTAAGAGTGTTGAGAATGTCGGAATTGAAATTGTAGAGTGAATTGGAGTGAATTGAACATCGGAGCCGAGTGTTGGATATAGGAGCGTCGGGGTCAACAATGTGGGATATGATGTGGTCCGGTCTGATAATAGGCGAGCTAAGGTATCCCAACATGTTTTAGCTAGTTGAATAGAATAAGGCGTGGAAGGCCATAGTGTCACGGAGAATTTACTAAGGTAGGAACAAGCGTAGTATGTAAGCAATAGGAAAGTGACTTCCAGACGAGTGCAGGCCAGCCATGAATGAGCCGCAGTCCAGAGAGTCTGCAACCGAACAGTGAGTCATCAGCTCTGGAAGTGACTGAGCGTAAACATCTCACCCGCATCTCGAGCAGTAGTCTCGCCTTGAGAATTGATTGGCTAGTGAGGCTTAACCGCCTTGAGAAGCCAGAATAGAGTGACCTTGAAGAGAGGCCTTGACTATGGTGTCTTGCGGACGCGTGGTGGTCACACCAGACAAGACCCAGTCCGTGCGGCGTCCGAGGAAAGCATGAATAAGAAAGGGAATCGCTACAATCCTGACACAAAGAAATCTGAGTTTCATGATTTGGCATCTATTTTAGTAAGACATTTTCGCAAATGTCGGGTAAACCAGTTTCTGTGAAAAGTCTTTAGACTTTCAATTTTTGAACGGCTACATTCGTTCATCAGACCGAAGAATGGGCAAGTTTTTTTAAGATGGGAAGCACAAACCTACGATAAAGTCTTAGTTTCATTTCTGGAAGCTATACATTTTAAGAAATAAGGCCACAAATATGTGCAGCGTTGGCCGTAATTCGATTGGCGTGAGGTGAACGATCTAATTTATTGGTGAAGCTTAAAAATAATCCTTGATGTTGGAAAATTCAGTCATTGGGCAACCTTGAAAAATAACATGTTGTGGCAGCCCTTCAGGGCCAAAGCACATGCATCGGCACTTAGAAGGTGAGAACTCCATCTGCCATGTTGAGCGCCAAGCAGAAAAAAAACATTCAAATCAGAATGAATTCGTTCTAGGCATCTCGTGGCCGTAGAGTTAGAGAAGGAGTAAACACACTTAAGATCATCCGCATAAATATGAGATTGAGAGTGTTTAACACTCAATGAAGTATCATTTATGCAAAGCAAGAACAACAGAGGACCAAGCACGGTACCTTGAAGGACACCACTCAAAATTGCGGTAGCAGAAGAGTATGAGGATCCCACTAAGGCACTTTGCTTTCGATTAGGTAGATAAGATCTGATAAAGTCAAGTAGAGGACTACGAAATCCAATTGCCTCAAGTTTTGCTAGAAGCCACCTATGAGGTACTTTATCGAATGATCTACTAAGATCAAAATAGATAACTACCGCAGATAAATTATCATTACAAAGAGGAGTAAGTAGGTTTATAAAAGATACGTGGCATGTTTCATAAGATCGGTACGGTAAAAGCCATGCTCTGAGGAGCTGAGAATGTTATTGATCATGGAAAAATATGTAATTTTTTGACAATAAGCTTATTAAAGAGTTTAGCCAGCGAGGGCGTTTTATGAACACCGTGATAACTGTGAATATCCGAGCGGGAACCAGATTTAAAAACGGGAATGATAATAGAAGTTTTCTTGATGTCCAGGAAAAAAAGGTATTCTCAAGAAATACTGAAAATACTTCAGTCAGTAAAGGTGGAAAATCTCTTAATTGTTTAATGAGTGAGTTTGGAATGTTATCAGTTTCAACCGCATGTGAATATCAAAGAAGTCTAATTTCTTTTTGAATATTTGCGGGTGAGAAATCAATGGCAG
The DNA here is from genome assembly GCA_036362985.1 of Ligula intestinalis. Classification (NCBI taxonomy): domain Eukaryota; kingdom Metazoa; phylum Platyhelminthes; class Cestoda; order Diphyllobothriidea; family Diphyllobothriidae; genus Ligula; species Ligula intestinalis. The sequence continues at coordinate 7,966 of JAYGXS010001249.1, forward strand.
TGAGATTTGAATCACACATCAGGGGGATTGCAGGAGTGGGGCTAGTTTTGATTGTAAAGAAAGTGGCCTAAAGGGAACTCAGCAATGCCCCTTGAAACACCAGCCCCCACTGTAAAAACATTTTCGCTGGTGGGTGCCTATTTTCGCTAAATTGGCTATCTAATTTGTAAATCGAACAAGTGACAGCACAGCCAGCTGTAGCAGCTCGTAGAACATTAAACTCAAGTCATAAATGAATGATGTTCGATAGCTTATTGACATATGAAATACATTTTTACAGAAATTAATGTTCCTTTTCACGTGATATCGGCAGGAGAGCTTTCATTGTCCGTATCGGGCTCCTAAAGTATAAAAAAACCGCTTTTTGCATATATTTATATACAAGATGGTAAATCTGGATGAAAATTCAGAAGTTAAACCCTATTATTTATCCGTACAGGTAATAACTATTTCAACTAAAATTTTAAATGCACTCACATTTTCACGGCCATCCCATATACATAGCGCATATGCATCAGATGTGCTGGCTTGTCCTTCGTCGTCGCATGTAGGCAATGCGTCACGTAGCCCAGGGATCGGAATCTGAGTGGCAATGTTATAATAATTTAGAGGCGTCAGGTTACCTTGGATGAAGTTTCCCTCCGTTAATTGGATGCCGAAATATACCTATTTGAACAAAACCATTTATTAAGCTCCTCAATTTTCCCCCAAAGGTAAATGTATTCTGTAACTATTATGTATTTTTGATTATTTTGCTTCAATAATCAATTCAATACAATTATAGAAAACTTATAGTGCCTCAGCACTCCTCTTGATAATTTTAAATTTTGGCTCCCGAGCTGCGGCCACTGAATATTCATGGTAGTCGACTACCATGAATAATAATGGGGTCAATCCCCACCTGGCCCACTCAGAGCCCCTTCACTCAATATAATTACTAAAATTAGCTTAAAGATCAACTTTATCCACCGCATCTTATAAATTTTGGTTCGCTTTATTTCTCTGATCCCTCAAGTTTACAGATGTATGGCCGGGCTAGCAATATCGCGATAAAAGGCGTCGCCTGCGAAATTTTTTGCACGGGGGGCGGCAGCCGGGGCCATCATGCCCCATGTACCATATTCACTAAAATTAGCTTAAAGATCACTTTTATCTACCAAATATTATAAATATTGGTTTACTTTTCTTCTTTGATCCCTCAAATATACACATATTCACTAGGAAATAACTTCTGGAATATTAATTGGCCTTAATTAATTTCTGACGGGGCCATCCCCTCCTGGCCCCTTCTGAGCCTCTTCTGAGCCAGCAGGGCCATGTGTATCAAGGGGCTGCATTGTCCAAATCCTCTGCAAAAATACTCTGTTCTAAGAGAGTAGAGTTTTAAAATGGCAAAATGTTATACATAAAATGCCTATACGTGCCCTTAAAAGGTAAACGCAGGTTGCCTTGTGTTAAAAACGACAGAACTACATCAGGCCTCTCATTGGGCCGTGCGGGTTCTAACATCAACATAGTCGGTTCCCTTTCCACATATTCCCGTTTCCAAAATGGGTGACAGCCGTCGTTTATGCATCCGCTATCGTCGAGTTAGCGCAGAATACTCCTTCTTGCTAGGTCGCATAGAAAGTACAGTTGTTCTTTACCGCTGCACGCCTAGCCAGTCCATAAGAGCGAAAATCAGGTCCTTGATGAGCTGAAGTGGTGGGCCAGTGCAGGAGAGCCTTTGTGGTGACACAAGGTACATATTAGCAGTGTCCTGGGACGTGGATTTTATCTTAGCGATTGTTTCGTTAGAGTAAATAGGCAAACTAATGGGTGGGCTTAAAGGGGACAGAAGCAGTCAGTGCCGAAGAGAAATATTGTGTTCTATTTCGACCATCGCAAGCGAAGATGTCCGAAGATGGCCATCGAGAGGTAAAGATGAGTTAATGGCTGAAGTGGATTGTCAACAAGAGACAGACGGTATTAAGTCTAGTATATGTATACATATGTAAAGGTAGAAGAGCACGCGCCGGTGGTTCAGTGGTGGAATGCTCGCCTGCCACGGCGGCGGTCCGGGTTCGGTTGCCGGCCAGCACATTTTTCACTTTTTATTCCAACTTGGCAGTTCTCGTTCTTCCACTTACTGTCAAAAGACCTGTTCCTTTCATCCCTCTTTACATCCCATTAGCCAGCACTTGACGGGACACTACGATTGCATTCGTGAATTTAGCCATGTGCACATGGGGGAGACCAGGCTAAGCTAATGATGGATATTGATGTGAGAATGGAAAATGTAAAGTGAAAAATATGGAACGCTTCACGATTTTGCGTGTCATCCTTGCGCAGGGGCCATGCTAATCTTCTCTGTATCGTTCCAATTTTAGTATACGAACCACCGAAGCAAGTTCACAAAGCAGCTTTTTTATCTTACTTAGCTCAATTGTAAAAAGAAACTTTTTATTTCATTTTTAAATTATTATTTTTATCATAACCTGCAGCCTGATTAGTCCTTTTGTACTTTCCTAATTTTGTAAATATATAATTACTTTACCATTTTTAATCTCGTTAATAGATTGTCCTTGCATTTCAAGTTTTTCGTCGTCATTTGTCAGTAGCATATTTTTTGCGAATTATCGCTGCTCCCATCAATACACCACCCGGCTTAACAGGCACCAACCAACTTGTTCTATACCTTTTAAACTACCAAATGCTCACAGACACCTAGGTTGTCATGGGAATCCACATCGAACACGCAATAGGACCCCGAGGATCGTCCTTTACGACTGTTGAAACCAAGTTCACATCTTCTAAAATGAAGTCAACGGATCCTTCGACAGCTCGTCTTGATGCATATGCAGACGTTCCTTGTTCCATCGTGATCCTTGTGAATCCTTGAACTGTCGAACCCAAGTCCATGTATACTTAGGTCAGAGGTTGTGAGAGTAACGAAGAAACTCCAATGCATTCCACTTACCTGCGCAAATCCTTATCCACAGATATCCTAGTTACTTTAAAGTTTAGTATATTGAAGGTTGCAGAACTCGGGACCCCTTGGTTTCAAATATCTGCATTTCTTTCTAAAAGAATCTGCTAGGAGTCTGACGAATAAGTTTGCGTATAGAAGATGCGGGAGTTAAGAGTATCTGATCAGTCATAATCGCTCGCAATAAACTTCGTCGCCCTGTTCTAACAGTAGCCGCGTGTGGGAGTTTCGCCTACACTCTCCTTCCGTTCTATAAACTCCTACTGGGATTGCGAAATATAATCCCATAGGTAGTCCAGGCTAACCCATTAAAGAAAGCCGTGACCAATAGGTGCGTTGTGCGACCGTCTGAGATGCCTATGCACCCCTATGCTTTGGAATGTCATTTTTATTTCCTTGCAGGGGGTGAAGCTGGAATAGGTTCCTTGAAAAATGCGCACGTGACGTCATCTGACTGCAGACGATCGAAACAATCAAAGAGGTCAAAACCTTCGTTTCAACCACTTTTCTGATCCACAGGTTGCTAGAGTAACTCTGCTCACTCTGACAAACAGAAGCGTTTGTTTCCGTTTACGCATACCACAGGGCTACCGGCCTTAAAGATGGACGGGTTTGTACGTTCGAGAGCTGGCGCGCCATAAAGTGAACAGGACGCAATTATCTGAAAAAGGCCAAATGAAATAAGTGACTTTCGGCTTCACATTTTTCTGAAGTAGCGCGACGCTCCTGCCACCTATGGCATCTGAAACGATATCTTGGGACAACTCTCCAATCCGAAGCAGAGCATCAACGACCGACGAAGTAACCCATGCCTGCCTCTTCCGGGAAGCTACCTTCGCTTACACTGTTCCAATGACCAACTCCGACAAAGTGACAACCAAGTTCTACGAAGCCGTACACACCATCCTAGCGAATGGGCCCATTCGGACAATTCCTACTGCCTAGGAGGAAGCGCCATGTTAGTAAGAAATCGGGGACTTCAATGATCACGGCCTCCTGCTTCTGTGAATGTGTGCGAAACACCGTCTCGTCCTCCTTACCTACACCTTTCCGTATCTTCGGACACTAACGAAGGCGAGATAGATGCAAACTTACTGGCGACGTTGGCAGCTGTTGAACAACGTTCTCCCAGACGACTAGACGGATCATTGCCTCATCACTTCGAAGATAACACAATGGCTAAAACATGACAGGAGACCACAACTTCAACGACCAACTTGTAAGCTAAACACTGTTGTGTGAAATATATCTGCTCATGCTCAGATTCTAGCAATTAATTGGTCCAGCGCCTGGAAGTACTGCAGTTATCGGTGAAAAACAACACCACAGAAGCACAGTGATTTCACTTGCGAAACCTCATTAATTTTGCCACGTTAGGCGTGCTCGGTGGTACTTATTGTGAACACCAACACTTGTTTGACGACAAGAACACAATAATTATCAACATGCCCGTCGATGAGAATTAGCGACATAAAGCCTGCGCCAGCCGCCAAACCTATGCAGACAGGGCGGTCTTCATCTGATGTCACCACGCTGTGCAACAACGGTTGTGGAAGATACAGAATGCATGAATGGATCATCATACCAAGAAAATCCAAGGATACACAAGGATCACGATGGAACAAGGAACTTCTGCATATGCATCAAGACGAGCTGTTGGAGGATCAGGAGACATAACTTTAAAGTGCGTGAACTTGGGTTCGGCTGTTGTGAACTCCAAAGGACTACCCTTGGCGTCCCATTACGGAGCGAATTAATGCTTGCCGATGAATTCCAATGTGTTGAAGATTAACCGCGGATGTGGATTCGCATGAATTCGTCCAGCCTTGTGTGAACATCGGCAGGACGGGCAATGACCTTATTAAGATTTATTTATTTATTATAAGACTACACATTACTTTGCTTACGCCCTCTGACATCCGCAACATCTCTGCCATCCCCAGCCGTTGGAACTCCCCTCAATTCATTTTGCCCACCAGTATACTATAGCGTCAGAGGATACTATAGCTACAGCCACCGCGGCATCCTGCCCTAACCGTGAAGGCACATGCTCATCAGGCATCTACTTTGTCGGTGACCCCACAACCGTACCGTACAGAGACCTGTCAAACAGGTGGAATATAGAGGTTAACCTTCGATCACTTTGTGTCCTCGGATCTGACGAGATGTCATCTACCAACTCTAGGTGCATTAAACTCCTCATGTAACAGTTCAACTTGCGTGAGTGGACAACCCACGACCCCTGGCCTATTCAATGTACTTAAACTGCTACTCTTTGTCCAAATTAGATTCTGGTCCTGAGGACAAATTGGATGGAATAAAGTCAGAATTTTCCCTTGCATTTCCATTTATCGATTACTTTTCTTGGCTTGTCGCGCGATTAGTAGGCCAAAATATCAATATGATCCTCTTTGAAACATGTAAAGAGTTAAACACAACAACAGATGCAGGGAGTTAGTGCAGAAAGTAAAAATGATAGTGAAGACAAAGCGCGTCAGACACTAAAACCGCTTGAAATAGTAATGTTAATTCTTTCAAAAGTGTACTTCATGAGGTTAGGACAATTGGTCTTCAAATTTGATGCTCGTAGACCAATCAGTCATGGCCAATCGACGTGTGGGCATTTTGCTGGTATACACATACTGAGAATATGCCGCCATAATGCTGGCATATGCTATTAGGGTTGTAAGTCAGTGCTAGGAGCATGACATAGGCCCACAACACGCACCTCAAATATCTGCAATGTGAACCCGCTTTCACTCGGCCAATGGTACTATAAGGCAAAATGCATCTTTAGGAAAACCTGTTGTAAACTGCCACAAACTTGACCACACCCCCGTCCTCATCACGCTCGACCACACACACTAGCACCTCTAACACGAGAGGGAATTACGATTCTCTGCTCCTTGTCCACACGGCTCCTCTGCTGCATACGCGATACGAACCTGAGACTATGACGGTCTGCTACGCTCTGCGATTCGGAATGTTACTAACGGACAAATGCCGCAAACCCAATGTCTGGAGTGGCCAATCTCGGACCGAGAATCGGGCAGCAATGGCTCCGTTTTAGGGTGTCTTCTGTGGCAGTCCGTGAATATCTAAGTTAGGCTTGCCTGTACACCTAGGAGCGCATCTGGGCGCGCCAGACTCTGCCTTCTTTACTTTTTAATAATATGGGACTCAGGTGAGGGAAGAGGAGAGAGTGCGTTAGATGCAGAACAAGTCTAATCTCACTATAATCGAATCCACCCTAAGTCGCTGTCCCCACATCACTTTGCAATGGTGCATACGGCGGATCGTGTCGGATAGGATAGTCAGGTAATAACACACAAGGCACGCGGTTAAGGCTAGGCTTTTTCTGAACACTGAAAAAATGCGTTCCGCATAGATGATAGAAAAAAAAAGATCAGTCACTACACAAGAGTAAAAAAATTGAGAGAAAAGTAAGCACATAATTCATTTTCGGCCACTTGGTAAAGTGGCCTTGATCACACCGGCGAAACAGACATCGGAGAGCCCGTCGGGCGCACAGAATGGCAGCCAACGCCAGCTACTCAATGGGTCCTAAAGCAAAGGAAAACAAGGTAAGGCACCCAGTAACTAGCGATTAAGACCTGTACGCCACAGCGCAGAAGATGAAAAATGACCTAAACTTCTGGATTTACACGGGGAGACCGCGCAAAAGGTAGCATGCCTGCGGAAACTCCGTAGTGCATCAATCAATAGGTTTATCGAACTCCCTTATCTCTCTCCCACCACCATTTAAGCGCCGTCAATGACAACGCTGACCGGAATGTGGTGCAGCGTCACGAACAAGTGGAACACGTGGAGGAGTTTGCAGATTGGCGCTTCTCCGCACCAATCACGTGCCACGCTCAAGATGGTCGGGGGTGCTGCCAGCGAGCACACTGACTGAAAAAAGTAAAACTGCCCCTCAGCGGGCGCACGACTGGTATTCAATACAAGTATCCGGCCACAGTTTACAGTCAGCGCAGTCCGTTGATGCACATAGGGACACCGATAGTTGGCGGACACACCGTAGATGGCTTCAGGGCTGCGAGAAACGTTTATCCAGGATCTCGGGA
>JAYGXS010001250.1:0-15015 GCA_036362985.1 Ligula intestinalis
CGGGCCTCCATGTTCAAAAAGTGTGCAAGAGAAAAAACTGCTTAGGACGATAGTAGTAGAGCTAAAATAGGTGTGGGTAGTCTGATGAAGGTGAGTATCAACGAAACTACAGCATTTTAGACTGAGTACTTCCACGTGGCTTCGTTTGATTCAGCGGTCGTTAATGGAAACATCTAGGTTCTTGGGGGACACGAGGCAGAGAGAATAGTTTCAAGCGGATCTTCTAAATTCCCAATGGTCCTTTCTCGGGGTCATGGAGAAAGCTGCTCGGAAAAGATGAGGAGAATAGAAGGTTAATAGAGTCAGTGTTAAGATAAATGTGCAGCCTCTGTTTGAAAGCAGACAATCTAGTTAACGACCTAATTTCGATTGGCAAGTTATTCCAAAGAAAGCTATATCTGGAAGCAAAAACCAAAGAGCGTTTACATGAGGAAGATGCAGGAGGGGGTATAACAAGTGCCGAGTTTCTTAGGTTGTAGGGACGGCTGACGGGGGTAATGACAGAAGTCCTGGGTAAATTTGTGCAATTATTAAGCCGAAAAAGGAGACAAAAGCCTGCTTCCAATCTCCTGACCCTAAGGAACCTTAGTTTTGTTAATTGACACCTATTTGAGTAGCAAGTATTAGAAGCTGTCAGATACAGCAGTTTTCGTGTGAAATTTTTTTGAATTTGTTCAATTTTTGAACGGCTACCTTCATTCATGAGACCGAAAAAGGGGCAACAGTATTCTCAGATGGGGAGAATGAACATACCATAAAGTCTTAATTTCATTTCAGGAAGATAGAAATTATAAGAGATAAAGCCACAAATCTGTGCGGCTTTGGCTGTAATTCTATCGGCGTGAGGAGAAAGGTCTAATTTATTGGTGTAGCTTAATCCTAGGTCCTTGATACTGGAATATTCAGTCATTGGGTAACCTTGAAAAATAAAAGGTTGTGGCAGCCTTTCAGGCCCAAAGCACATATATCGGCACTTAGAAGGTGAGAACTCCATCTGCCATGTTGAGCTCCACGTCGAAAGAGCGTGCAGATCAGAATGAATTTGTTCTAAGCATCTCGCAGCCGTAGAGTTAGAGAAGGAGTAAACACACTTGAGATCATCTGCATAAATATAAGATTGGGAGTGTTTAACACTCAATGAGATATCATTTATGTAAAGCAAAAAGAGCAGAGGACCTAGCACGGTACCTTGAAGGACACCACTCAAAATTACGGTAGGAGTAGAGTATGAGGATCCTACTAAAACCTTTTGATGTCGATTTGAACGATAAAATCTGATGAAGTCAGTAAGTGGACTACGAAATCCTATAGCCTCTAGTTTGGCTAGGAGCCTCCTGTGAGGAACTTTATCAAATGCTTTACTAAGGTCAAAATAGATAACTACCACAGATAGATGATCATTACGAAGAGAAGTTAGTAGATTTAGAAAAGACATGTGGCAAGTTTCACAAGATCGGTCCGGTAAAAAGCCATGCTGTGAGGAGCTGAGAATGTTATTATTGATGCAGAAATCTGTAATTTTTTTGGCAATTAATTTTTCAAAGAGTTTAGCCAGAGAGGGCGTTTTATGAACACCGCGATAATTGTGAATATCTGATCGGGAACCAGATTTAAATACGGGAATTATAATATAAGTTTTCCAGTAGTCCGGGAAAAAGCCATTCTCAAGAAACACTGAAAATAACTTACTCAGTAAGGGTGGGAAATCTCTTAATTGTTTGATGAGTGGGTTTGGAATGTTATCAGTTCCTACCGAATGTGAATTTTTAAGACAACTTATTTCGTTTTGAATACAAGCGGGTGAGAAATTAAAGGTACTGAGATTTGAATCACACAGCAGGGGGATTACAGGAGTGGGGCTAGTTTCGATGGTAAAGAACTCGGCGAAAAATGAATTTAGCAATGCTGCTTTCTCCAAATCCTCTGTAATAAAATGATTGTTGCCATTGAGTAAGGGTGGAATGACTTTCTGAAGCTTAGCCGACCGAAGACGGAAGACTTGAGCAACTGATCTGAAAGAATTCGCATCACTTAATGCTGTGGCCTCTCTACGCCTATCTCGTGCAAGCCTTATTTTAAGCGCTAATTCAAATATTTGCGCTATTCTTAAGTGAACTGATAAAGAGCTATAAGACGTATCCCTAAGTTGTTTTTGTAATTTCTTAAGTCTATTTTGGAGAAAATGTGGCACAATTGAAGAAGCTGAATTTGATTTAAAAATCTTAAGTGGGGTAAGAGCCTGAATATTTTCTGTAAGGTTTTGCAATAGCTCCTGGAAGAAGTAGATTTCGCTAGTTGAAAATATGCTATGCCAATCTAGGGTACTTACGAAATCATTTACTAATTCATGGTTCACGTTACCAAAGTCGAGGTTATTGCATTTTACATCGGGCTTTTTAGAAAGAGAGACTGGAAAACAACAGTGAATTAAGGCATGGTCACTATTGAAAATATCACGATGAAAATTCATAAAAAGAGGGTGGACATCATTTGTAAAAATTAAATCGAATATGTTGTCATTTCTGGTCACTGAACTGACCAGTTGTGACATGTTTGAAAAGTTAATAGTGTCAACCAATTTCTGAAATCTTGGTGGACAGGTATTTGCATGCCAGTCAATGTCTGGCAGATTAAAATCACCTATAATTATTCTGACATCGAATTGAGTCTCTGCAACTTTTTCAAACATTTCACACAGCTGCATTGCATTACTTGAGTTACTGGGAGGATTGTAGAGACACCCAATTATCGCTTTTTTATTGTGTGGCAGGATGACTGAAATAAGACAAAAATTTCCAGAAAATGACGAAGTGCTCAGGTGATACGGGAAATGTACAAAGGATGATTAAATATAAAGAAGGCAAGCACCGCCACGCTTTTCAATGCGGTCTTGTCGGTACAAACTAAAATTATCTATAGCGAGTGTCGAGTCAGAAATAAGAGAGTGTGTCCAAGATTCAGTGGCACAGAGCACATCTGGATCAAGCTCAAATGCTACTGTTTTAAGTTCTGTCATCTTATTAACAACTGATCTCGCATTGAGTGAGACTATACTGAGCGTATCCTTCAGATTCAGGTTACGCTCGTCAGTATTTATAAAAATGGAAAACTTGGTGGCGGAAAGGGAAACTGCTTCGTGAGAACCTTATCCTGAGAGATAAATCAGAAAGAATATGGTGGCGAGAGGAATAAAGCCCACCACATCCACTGTGGAAAAAAGACGCTATTCCTGAGTTCCTTTTCAAGGGGATATGGCAGGTGAACTCCTAATAAGACGCCTTGACCAAGCGATTTCACGAACCTTCCCAGCGGCGAGAGGTCGCGTATAATTCTCAACCAGTCCGACATTGCATGAGAAGGGAAGGATACGTTGCTAGCACAGACCATCTCCATGCGCATCTTCTTATTTACTTGCTCCCGCGGAGCAGGTTATATTGGTGTCATGAGTCGGTGCTTATTCTAAAGAATACGGGAAGGCCTCCCGGCCTGACGAAACAAAGATGAAGCCAGGAGCATAAACAGCGCCATTTTTGGCCACATTGTTGATTATGAACATTACGTGGAGCACAATTAGGACTTCCGGGTGATTTATAAGGGCCCAACAAACTGCCAAAAGTATTTGGGACAGCATCTGCTAGCAGCCTTAGACGCGACCACTAGCAGGTTGAGGAAGCCGGCGTTATGCGCAAAAAAGAACCTTCTGCAAGTTCCGCGTCTGGCATGACCCACAGTCACTTGAATGCATTGATTCATCTACACTCCCCTTGTCTCAATTCCATCCTTCACTGCCCCCTAGATTGGCTCCATATAACTCTCCCGCGTAACCAGACTTCTCTTAGAAAACCGTTCTCCATATTTCCACAACTCACTTGTATGAAGGACAAACACTATTTAACTTGGACCCCGTTCCAATATACATGCACTAGTTCGACAACAGTTTATCGAATTATGATTTACGCTCGCCATATACCATTCTCAATATTAAAATAAAACAAACAATTACAAGCTGCTTTAATTTATATCGCATTTTGCACGTATCACGAATTAAACAGGTGTTTGTAAGGCCTACATAAAGCCTTTTACATTTAACCGCGAGTTCCCTAAGAAAATTGCCTGGGCGAATGTTGACATAAATGGCCTAACAACAAACTCTTACACTATTTCGTACCGTTGTCCTCTTCCACTTTTCGAGTTACTCATTTGGAATTTGGAATTTGTATTTGTTAGTGCCAGGAAGGCACTCTCCATACAAATTGGTTTCGTAAAAATGCAAAAAAGAATCTTACAATGTGCGCAGCTAAACATACAAAGTTGTAATAATGTCAGCAGAAATTGTCCTTTTAGGGCACTATTTAGTGATGTTTTGCAAATAATGATGAACTGAAAAATATAGGCAGTTATAAAAACTCCTACAACGATAACGAAGGCAGAGTTCAACGTGCCTCCATTTTCAAAAATCGTGTAGGAGAAAATACTGCTTAGGAAAATAGGACAGAGGAGTAGGTATTCTGATGCTGGTTAGTAACCAACGAAACGACAGCAGTTTAGACTGAGTTTGCCAACGTAACTTCTTTTGATTGAGCGGTGGTAAGTGGAGATACTAGGCAGAAATAAGTTTCGATAGGAGCTCCTAAATTCCCGATGGTCCTTTCTCGGAGTAAAGGAGAAAGCTGCTCGGAACAGATGAGGAGAATAAAAGGTTAATAGAATCAGCGTTAAGGTAAATGTGCAGTCTTCGCTTGAAAGCAGACAGTCTAGTCAATGACCTAATTTCAATTGGCAAGTTTATCCAACAACAGCTATATCTGAAAATAAAAAACACAGAGCGTTAACATGAGGAGGATATAGGAGGAGCTATAAGGCGTGCAGAGTTTCTTAGGTTGAAGGGACGGCTGATGGGAGGAATGACAGAAAGCTTGGGAAGATTCGTGCTATTATTAAGGCGAAAAAGGAGACAAAAGCCTGCTTCCAATATCCTGTGGGATACGATGTGATTTGGCCAGATAATAGGCGATCTAACGTATCCCGACATGTTTTAGCTAGTTGAATAGAATAAGGCGTGGAAGGCCATAGTGTCACGGAGAATTTACTAAGGTAGGAACAAGCGTAGTATGTAAGCAATAGGAAAGTGATTTCCAGACGAGTGCAGGCCAGCCATGAAAGAGCCGGAGTCCGGAGAGTCGGCAACCGAACAGTGAGTCGTCAGCTCTGGAAGTGACTGAGCGTAAACATCTCACCCGCATCCCGAGCACTAGTCTCGCCTTGAGAATTGATTGGCTAGTGAGGCTAGACCGCTTTGAGAAAGCCAGAAAAGAGTGACCTTGAATGGAGGCCTTGACTATGGTGTCTTGCGGACGCGTGGTGGTCACACCAGACATGACTTAGTCCGCGCGGCGTCCGAGGAAAGCATGATTAAGAAAGGGCGTCGCTACAATACTCCCCCTCCCAGGAGAACGGCGTTAAAAAATGTTAATGGGAGGAAAATGTGGGTATGTTAAGTGTAGAGTACAAATTGTTACTGGTCTCAAAAATTCGTACCAAATAGGATCTGTGTAAAAAAATGGAGTATAAATAGTAATATAGGTAAGTTGTAGATATATAAGTCAACAAGAAGGGGTTACCACATAATGAAAGGATGTTCATCGACCGTGTAATGTCGACAATATATGCCAGTGAATCCGCAGGTTGATAGGAGGAGAGTGAAGCTTGGCAACGTAAACCAGTAAGTCGGTGCGTTGGTGGGAGTAAATTGTGTTGGAATGATTGCTTAGTGCGTGCTAGTAAGTTGGAACGTTGGTAGGCGAAAGTGAGTGTTTCAAACACAAAGTATCCCAGTGAGAACTGAGTCGGACCAATTTGTCAATGAAGTAGACGCACTGTCGGCCAGACACAGAATTGAGAAAGAGCTAAATGTCTAAACTTTGTAAATGCAGTGATAGATACACAAATGCGTGTTGACTGTATTAGTAAAAAGAGAATACTCACGGATGATGGGGGAGAAAATGGTTGAGGGTCTCCAATTCGCTTAAGGACAGGTTGTCGATAAGTGCATCCTCCATATAGTGGTCACAAAAATAACACAGGAATCTGCAGCTGAAGTCGAAGGAGGGTTGAGAATAATCAATTGAAGGCGTAATGAAGAAATTCGGGTCACGATTATGAGTAAGAGTGTTGAGAATGTCGGAATTGAAATTGTAGAGTGAATTGGAGTGAATTGAACATCGGAGCCGAGTGTTGGATATAGGAGCGTCGGGGTCAACAATGTGGGATATGATGTGGTCCGGTCTGATAATAGGCGAGCTAAGGTATCCCAACATGTTTTAGCTAGTTGAATAGAATAAGGCGTGGAAGGCCATAGTGTCACGGAGAATTTATTAAGGTAGGAACAAGCGTAGTATGTAAGCAATAGGAAAGTGACTTCCAGACGAGTGCAGGCCAGCCATGAATGAGCCGCAGTCCAGAGAGTCTGCAACCGAACAGTGAGTCATCAGCTCTGGAAGTGACTGAGCGTAAACATCTCACCCGCATCTCGAGCAGTAGTCTCGCCTTGAGAATTGATTGGCTAGTGAGGCTTAACCGCCTTGAGAAGCCAGAATAGAGTGACCTTGAAGAGAGGCCTTGACTATGGTGTCTTGCGGACGCGTGGTGGTCACACCAGACAAGACCCAGTCCGTGCGGCGTCCGAGGAAAGCATGAATAAGAAAGGGAATCGCTACAATCCTGACACAAAGAAATCTGAGTTTCATGATTTGGCATCTATTTTAGTAAGACATTTTCGCAAATGTCGGGTAAACCAGTTTTTGTGAAAAGTCTTTAGACTTTCAATTTTTGAACGGCTACATTCGTTCATCAGACCGAAGAATGGGCAAGTTTTTTTAAGATGGGAAGCACAAACCTACGATAAAGTCTTAGTTTCATTTCTGGAAGCTATACATTTTAAGAAATAAGGCCACAAATATGTGCAGCGTTGGCCGTAATTCGATTGGCGTGAGGTGAACGATCTAATTTATTGGTGAAGCTTAAAAATAATCCTTGATGTTGGAAAATTCAGTCATTGGGCAACCTTGAAAAATAACATGTTGTGGCAGCCCTTCAGGGCCAAAGCACATGCATCGGCACTTAGAAGGTGAGAACTCCATCTGCCATGTTGAGCGCCAAGCAGAAAAAAACATTCAAATCAGAATGAATTCGTTCTAGGCATCTCGTGGCCGTAGAGTTAGAGAAAGAGTAAACACACTTAAGATCATCCGCATAAATATGAGATTGAGAGTGTTTAACACTCAATGAAGTATCATTTATGCAAAGCAAGAACAACAGAGGACCAAGCACGGTACCTTGAAGGACACCACTCAAAATTGCGGTAGCAGAAGAGTATGAGGATCCCACTAAGTCACTTTGCTTTCGATTAGATAGATAAGATCTGATAAAGTCAAGTAGAGGACTACGAAATCCAATAGCCTCTAGTTTTGCTAGAAGCCACCTATAAGGTACTTTATCGAATGATCTACTAAGATCAAAATAGATAACTACCGCAGATAAATTATCATTACAAAGAGGAGTAAGTAGTTTTATAAAAGATACGTGGCATGTTTCATAAGATCGGTACGGTAAAAGCCGTGCTCTGAGGAGCTGAGAATGTTATTGATCATGGAAAAATATGTAATTTTTTGACAATAAGCTTATTAAAGAGTTGAGCCAGCGAGGGCGTATTATGAACACCATGATAACTGTGAATATCCGAGCGGGAACCAGATTTAAAAACGGGAATGATGATAGAAGTTTTCTTGATGTCCAGGAAAAAAAGTATTCTCAAGAAATACTGAAAATACTTCAGTCAGTAAAGGTGGAAAATCTCTTAATTGTTTAATAAATGAGTTTGGAATGTTATCAGTTTCAACCGCATGTGAATATCAAAGAAGTCTAATTTCTTTTTGAATATTTGCGGGTGAGAAATCAATGGCAGTGAGATTTGAATCACACATCAGGGGGATTGCAGGAGTGGGGCTAGTTTTGATTGTAAAGAAAGTGGCCTAAAGGGAACTCAGCAATGCCCCTTGAAACACCAACCCCCACTGTAAAAACATTTTCGCTGGTGGGTGCCTATTTTCGCTAAATTGGCTATCTAATTTGTAAATCGAACAAGTGACAGGACAGCCAGCTGTAGCAGCTCGTAGAACATAAAACTCAAGTCGTAAATGAATGATGTTCGATAGCTTATTGACATATGAAATACATTTTTACAGAAATTAATGTTCCTTTTCACGTGATATCGGCAGGAGAGCTTTCATTGTTCGTATCGGGCTCCTAAAGTATAAAAAACCGCTTTTTGCATATATTTATATACAAGATGGTAAATCTGGATGAAAATTCAGAATTTAAACCCTATTAATTATCCGTACAGGTAATAACTATTTCAACTAAATTTTTAAATGCACTCACATTTTCACGGCCATCCCATATACATAGCGCATATGCATCAGATGTGCTGGCTTGTCCTTCGTCGTCGCATGTAGGCAATGCGTCACGTAGCGCAGGGATCGGAATCTGAGTGGCAGTGTTATAATAATTTAGAGGCGTCAGGTTACCTTGGATGAAGTTTCCCTCCGTTTGTTGGATGCCGAAATATACCTATTTGAACAAAACCATTTATTAAGCTCATCAATTTTCCCTCAAAGGTAAATGTATTCTGTAACTATTATGCATTTTGAATTATTTTGCTTCAATAATCAATAAAATACAATTATAGAAACCTTATAGTGCCTCAGCACTCCTCTTGATAATTTTAAATTTTGGCTCCCGAGCTGCGGCCACTGAATATTCATGGTAGTCGACTACCATGAATAATAATGGGGTCAATCCTCACCTGGCCCACTCAGAGCCCCTTCACTCAATATATTTACTAAAATTAGCTTAAAGATCAACTTTATCCACCGAATCTTATAAAGTTTCGTTCGCTTTACTTCTCTGATCCCTCAAGTTTACAGATGTACGGCCGGGCTAGCAATATCGCGATAAAAGGCGTCGCCTGCGAAATTTTTTGCACGGGGGGGGGCAGCCGGGGCCATCATGCCCCATGTACCATATTCACAAAAATTAGCTTAAAGATCACTTTTATCTACCAAATATTATAAATATTGGTTTACTTTTCTTCTTTGTTCCCTCAAATATACACATATTCACTAGGAAATAACTTCTGGAATATTAATTGGCCTTAATTAATTTCTGACGGGGCCATCCCCTCCTGGCCCCTTCTGAGCCTCTTCTGAGCCAGCAGTGCCATGTGTATCAAGGGGCTGCATTGTCCAAATCCTCTGCAAAAATACTCTGTTCTAAGAGAGTAGAGTTTTAAAATGGCAAAATGTTATACATAAAATGCCTATACGTGCCCTTAAAAGGTAAACGCAGGTTGCCTTGTGTTAAAAACGACAGAACTACATCAGGCCTCTCATTGGGCCGTGCGGGTTCTAACATCAACATAGTCGGTTCCCTTTCCACATATTCCCGTTTCCAAAATGGGTGACAGCCGTCGTTTATGCATCCGCTATCGTCGAGTTAGCGCAGAATACTCCTTCTTGCTAGGTCGCATAGAAAGTACAGTTGTTCTTTACCGCTGCACGCCTAGCCAGTCCATAAGAGCGAAAATCAGGTCCTTGATGAGCTGAAGTGGTGGGCCAGTGCAGGAGAGCCTTTGTGGTGACACAAGGTACATATTAGCAGTGTCCTGGGACGTGGATTTTATCTTAGCGATTGTTTCGTTAGAGTAAATAGGCAAACTAATGGGTGGGCTTAAAGGGGACAGAAGCAGTCAGTGCCGAAGAGAAATATTGTGTTCTATTTCGACCATCGCAAGCGAAGATGTCCGAAGATGGCCATCGAGAGGTAAAGATGAGTTAATGGCTGAAGTGGATTGTCAACAAGAGACAGACGGTATTAAGTCTAGTATATGTATACATATGTAAAGGTAGAAGAGCACGCGCCGGTGGTTCAGTGGTGGAATGCTCGCCTGCCACGGCGGCGGTCCGGGTTCGGTTGCCGGCCAGCACATTTTTCACTTTTTATTCCAACTTGGCAGTTCTCGTTCTTCCACTTACTGTCAAAAGACCTGTTCCTTTCATCCCTCTTTACATCCCATTAGCCAGCACTTGACGGGACACTACGATTGCATTCGTGAATTTAGCCATGTGCACATGGGGGAGACCAGGCTAAGCTAATGATGGATATTGATGTGAGAATGGAAAATGTAAAGTGAAAAATATGGAACGCTTCACGATTTTGCGTGTCATCCTTGCGCAGGGGCCATGCTAATCTTCTCTGTATCGTTCCAATTTTAGTATACGAACCACCGAAGCAAGTTCACAAAGCAGCTTTTTTATCTTACTTAGCTCAATTGTAAAAAGAAACTTTTTATTTCATTTTTAAATTATTATTTTTATCATAACCTGCAGCCTGATTAGTCCTTTTGTACTTTCCTAATTTTGTAAATATATAATTACTTTACCATTTTTAATCTCGTTAATAGATTGTCCTTGCATTTCAAGTTTTTCGTCGTCATTTGTCAGTAGCATATTTTTTGCGAATTATCGCTGCTCCCATCAATACACCACCCGGCTTAACAGGCACCAACCAACTTGTTCTATACCTTTTAAACTACCAAATGCTCACAGACACCTAGGTTGTCATGGGAATCCACATCGAACACGCAATAGGACCCCGAGGATCGTCCTTTACGACTGTTGAAACCAAGTTCACATCTTCTAAAATGAAGTCAACGGATCCTTCGACAGCTCGTCTTGATGCATATGCAGAAGTTCCTTGTTCCATCGTGATCCTTGTGAATCCTTGAACTGTCGAACCCAAGTCCATGTATACTTAGGTCAGAGGTTGTGAGAGTAACGAAGAAACTCCAATGCATTCCACTTACCTGCGCAAATCCTTATCCACAGATATCCTAGTTACTTTAAAGTTTAGTATATTGAAGGTTGCAGAACTCGGGACCCCTTGGTTTCAAATATCTGCATTTCTTTCTAAAAGAATCTGCTAGGAGTCTGACGAATAAGTTTGCGTATAGAACATGCGGGAGTTAAGAGTATCTGATCAGTCATAATCGCTCGCAATAAACTTCGTCGCCCTGTTCTAACAGTAGCCGCGTGTGGGAGTTTCGCCTACACTCTCCTTCCGTTCTATAAACTCCTACTGGGATTGCGAAATATAATCCCATAGGTAGTCCAGGCTAACCCATTAAACAAAGCCGTGACCAATAGGTGCGTTGTGCGACCGTCTGAGATGCCTATGCACCCCTATGCTTTGGAATGTCATTTTTATTTCCTTGCAGGGGGTGAAGCTGGAATAGGTTCCTTGAAAAATGCGCACGTGACGTCATCTGACTGCAGACGATCGAAACAATCAAAGAGGTCAAAACCTTCGTTTCAACCACTTTTCTGATCCACAGGTTGCTAGAGTAACTCTGCTCACTCTGACAAACAGAAGCGTTTGTTTCCGTTTACGCATACCACAGGGCTACCGGCCTTAAAGATGGACGGGTTTGTACGTTCGAGAGCTGGCGCGCCATAAAGTGAACAGGACGCAATTATCTGAAAAAGGCCAAATGAAATAAGTGACTTTCGGCTTCACATTTTTCTGAAGTAGCGCGACGCTCCTGCCACCTATGGCATCTGAAACGATATCTTGGGACAACTCTCCAATCCGAAGCAGAGCATCAACGACCGACGAAGTAACCCATGCCTGCCTCTTCCGGGAAGCTACCTTCGCTTACACTGTTCCAATGACCAACTCCGACAAAGTGACAACCAAGTTCTACGAAGCCGTACACACCATCCTAGCGAATGGGCCCATTCGGACAATTCCTACTGCCTAGGAGGAAGCGCCATGTTAGTAAGAAATCGGGGACTTCAATGATCACGGCCTCCTGCTTCTGTGAATGTGTGCGAAACACCGTCTCGTCCTCCTTACCTACACCTTTCCGTATCTTCGGACACTAACGAAGGCGAGATAGATGCAAACTTACTGGCGACATTGGCAGCTGTTGAACAACGTTCTCCCAGACGACTAGACGGATCATTGCCTCATCACTTCGAAGATAACACAATGGCTAAAACATGACAGGAGACCACAACTTCAACGACCAACTTGTAAGCTAAACACTGTTGTGTGAAATATATCTGCTCATGCTCAGATTCTAGCAATTAATTGGTCCAGCGCCTGGAAGTACTGCAGTTATCGGTGAAAAACAACACCACAGAGGCACAGTAATTTCACTTGCGAAACCTCATTAATTTTGCCACGTTAGGCGTGCTCGGTGGTACTTATTGTGAACACCAACACTTGTTTGACGGCAAGAACACAATAATTATCAACATGCCCGTCGATGAGAATTAGCGACATAAAGCCTGCGCCAGCCGCCAAACCTATGCAGACAGGGCGGTCTTCATCTGATGTCACCACGCTGTGCAACAACGGTTGTGGAAGATATAGAATGCATGAATGGATCATCATACCAAGGAAATCCAAGGATACACATGGATCACGATGGAACAAGGAACTTCTGCATATGCATCAAGACGAGCTGTTGGAGGATCAGGAGACATAACTTTAAAGTGCGTGAACTTGGGTTCGGCTGTTGTGAACTCCAAAGGACTACCCTTGGCGTCCCATTACGGAGCGAATTAATGCTTGCCGATGAATTCCAATGTGTTGAAGATTAACCGCGGATGTGGATTCGCATGAATTCGTCCAGCCTTGTGTGAACATCGGCAGGACGGGCAATGACCTTATTAAGATTTATTTATTTATTATAAGACTACACATTACTTTGCTTACGCCCTCTGACATCCGCAACATCTCTGCCATCCCCAGCCGTTGGAACTCCCCTCAATTCATTTTGCCCACCAGTATACTATAGCGTCAGAGGATACTATAGCTACAGCCACCGCGGCATCCTGCCCTAACCGTGAAGGCACATGCTCATCAGGCATCTACTTTGTCGGTGACCCCACAACCGTACCGTACAGAGACCTGTCAAACAGGTGGAATATAGAGGTTAACCTTCGATCACTTTGTGTCCTCGGATCTGACGAGATGTCATCTACCAACTCTAGGTGCATTAAACTCCTCATGTAACAGTTCAACTTGCGTGAGTGGACAACCCACGACCCCTGGCCTATTCAATGTACTTAAACTGCTACTCTTTGTCCAAATTAGATTCTGGTCCTGAGGACAAATTGGATGGAATAAAGTCAGAATTTTCCCTTGCATTTCCATTTATCGATTACTTTTCTTGGCTTGTCGCGCGATTAGTAGGCCAAAATATCAATATGATCCTCTTTGAAACATGTAAAGAGTTAAACACAACAACAGATGCAGGGAGTTAGTGCAGAAAGTAAAAATGATAGTGAAGACAAAGCGCGTCAGACACTAAAACCGCTTGAAATAGTAATGTTAATTCTTTCAAAAGTGTACTTCATGAGGTTAGGACAATTGGTCTTCAAATTTGATGCTCGTAGACCAATCAGTCATGGCCAATCGACGTGTGGGCATTTTGCTGGTATACACATACTGAGAATATGCCGCCATAATGCTGGCATATGCTATTAGGGTTGTAAGTCAGTGCTAGGAGCATGACATAGGCCCACAACACGCACCTCAAATATCTGCAATGTGAACCCGCTTTCACTCGGCCAATGGTACTATAAGGCAAAATGCATCTTTAGGAAAACCTGTTGTAAACTGCCACAAACTTGACCACACCCCCGTCCTCATCACGCTCGACCACACACACTAGCACCTCTAACACGAGAGGGAATTACGATTCTCTGCTCCTTGTCCACACGGCTCCTCTGCTGCATACGCGATACGAACCTGAGACTATGACGGTCTGCTACGCTCTGCGATTCGGAATGTTACTAACGGACAAATGCCGCAAACCCAATGTCTGGAGTGGCCAATCTCGGACCGAGAATCGGGCAGCAATGGCTCCGTTTTAGGGTGTCTTCTGTGGCAGTCCGTGAATATCTAAGTTAGGCTTGCCTGTACACCTAGGAGCGCATCTGGGCGCGCCAGACTCTGCCTTCTTTACTTTTTAATAATATGGGACTCAGGTGAGGGAAGAGGAGAGAGTGCGTTAGATGCAGAACAAGTCTAATCTCACTATAATCGAATCCACCCTAAGTCGCTGTCCCCACATCACTTTGCAATGGTGCATACGGCGGATCGTGTCGGATAGGATAGTCAGGTAATAACACACAAGGCACGCGGTTAAGGCTAGGCTTTTTCTGAACACTGAAAAAATGCGTTCCGCATAGATGATAGAAAAAAAAAGATCAGTCACTACACAAGAGTAAAAAAAATTGAGAGAAAAGTAAGCACATAATTCATTTTCGGCCACTTGGTAAAGTGACCTTGATCACACCGGCGAAGCAGACATCGGAGAGCCCGTCGGGCGCACAGAATGGCAGCCAACGCCAGCTACTCAATGGGTCCTAAAGCAAAGGAAAACAAGGTAAGGCGCCCAGTAACTAGCGATTAAGACCTGTACGCCACAGCGCAGAAGATGAAAAATGACCGTAACTTCAGGATTTACACGGGGAGACCGCGCAAAAGGTAGCATGCCTGCGGAAACTCCGTAGTGCATCAATCAATAGGTTTATCGAACTCCCTTATCTCTCTCCCACCACCATTTAAGCGCCGTCAATGACAACGCTGACCGGAATGTGGTGCAGCGTCACGAACAAGTGGAACACGTGGAGGAGTTTGCAGATTGGCGCTTCTCCGCACCAATCACGTGCCACGCTCAAGATGGTCGGGGGTGCTGCCAGCGAGCACACTGACTGAAAAAGTAAAACTGCCCCTCAGCGGGCGCACGACTGGTATTCAATACAAGTATCCGGCCACAGTTTACAGTCAGCGCAGTCCGTTGATGCACATAGGGACACCGATAGTTGGCGGACACACTGTAGATGGCTTCAGGGCTGCGAGAAACGTTTATCCAGGATCTCGGGA